>VACF01002488.1:0-125635 GCA_006891605.1 Pleurozium schreberi | reverse complement strand
AGTAGAAGTAGGCCCAAGATTGAAAGAAAAACTAAATGGTTAATAGCTCTAAGATGGAATTGAAACACAATAATCCCAATGGTGAGATTGTTCTAAAAAGTAAACTTCACCTTGTCCAACAATTTTTTTTTCAAATTGGAAAAATTGCATTCAGAAATGAATCCTATAATTTGTTTTTTAAAGAAAATCCTTAGATTGCCCGGAAAACAAGATTGTCCATAACTTTCTCATTACTAGTCCAAGTAGAATGAATAAAAGCTTCACATGTAGACAAAAATATATTACGGAGTATTTCAGAAAAAAAAAAATTGAAAATTCAATTTTGAATTTTTGCAAAAAAAATTTTGCTACCCGCTGAGTTCAGTTCTGGGGGTTTTGTGGTATAACTTTTTCTCCCAAGCACTAGTTGAAATAAAAATTATATTCCCACAAAGTTAATCAATTTTTCTATCTTATGAAAAAGTTTCAAAAAGTTTCATCAAAAATTAAGGTCACAGGAACCTGCCCGAAATCCAAATTGTCCCCCGAGGGAACAATGGGACTTTAGGGGTTAAATGTTTTTGTAGTACTCCAAATTTCAACGTTGATCTACATAGCGGATAGAAAAATATCACATTAGCACATATCACAATGACCCATAAGTAGATTTTCATCCACAATCTCGCAATTTCATCCACAAATTTACTACTTATGTTCTAAGGGCATGGTACATAGCCCATTACTTTGGTGCAAATTGATGACAAATAGCCCAAAAAAACCAATTGCTTATCTAACAATAATTAATATCACTATTTCTAGTTACAAAATCAATGGATTGAGGAATATATCATAACTACTGAGAATCCTAAAATATACAATGTTGTTACATTGAAAAAAGCAAAAGTGCATGTGTATCATGACCACTTTTAGAGCATGGGTGTTTTAAAAGCAGACTACCTTATTGTGCAATTGAATAGAACCAAGTCAGGTGGAAACATCCAAGTCACTCAATGTGTCTTATTAATTTCGTTAACCCTTAAAGGACGGACCTATCACCGTGGGGAAAGGCGTTTTGAAGTATTTAGTGTTTGATTGAGGGGAAAAACATTGTTCATGCACATGTTTAGCTTTGGAAAAATTCTACAACCCAATATCTGATGCTACCCATTCAAAAATTGCGAAAAGGGCAGTGTGGCACAAAACACTTTCATGTGAAAATCTTTACTATCTTCATAGAATTAGGGCTACCTAAAAATATGGAAGCAATTAATGACACTAAATTTGACTTCCCATTATGATTGACATATGGGTGGTCACTTTCACAAAAAGAACGGATGAAAATTGGCGAGTATCCACTTACGAGTTGAGATTTTGTCATCCAAAGGACAAAAAACGTCCGCCTTGTCCTGCAAAGGTTACTGCAATCTTTTTGATGCTGAATGAATATTTGTTTTTTGTTTTTTTGGAAACGCATGGACAATTATGTTGATAATAAATTCAATGGACAAATACATGTTTCTCATTTGCTAGCTATTGTTTTTCGTTTCTACGAAATTGCTGTTGACATATGTGACAGTTTTAGAAGTCTACACAGTTGAATATTATGGTAAAAATATATATAACCCAATACATCCTAAGGATATAACATCTGAATAATGTTGATGATCTTCAGTCGGTAATGCTTCAAATTCTTTTTTCCAGGAAAAAGTGTTTTCCACTTTGGTGAACCGCTAATATTGACAATTGCGGGTGTTTACATAATAATCAATGTTTGGAATAGAGTATGTTAGTGAGGTAAAGGATTTTGTTGGGTAGGGTTGTGTTGATTTGTAATTTATTTGGAGACAAGCAAGGAAGGTAGACTGAAGCTGTCAGTGGAAAATTTTTGAAGATTTGGAAATTGAATGCTGAACTGTRCCTGAAGTCAATGGAAGGGAAGAAAATAGGAATCTTTGGATGTATGGGGTTGGCCGGTTGGCAAACATCATTAACCCCGAGCGCCTCAAATAATAGGGAGGCAAATATGAATTCAGAATTTGCAAATTTTGTCGTAGGAGGTAGATGAAAGAATTTCAGTGTTTTCTATAGGGGTAAGAAAAGGGGCAATGAGGGGGTCAGTTCACCCTGGCCCTCAAATATGGCCTCTCCAAATTGAAAGATTTCTTTGTTTGACTATTATAATCTTTTCAATGGTATGGTCAAAGGACATGTCCCTTTCCCTCTAGCTCTAAACTTTTCTCCACTACCAATGAGTATAGTCAATTTATGTGGATCTCTTTTTAGATGATAGTCTGATTGCAATGAATTGAGAAGGGTGTGGATTTTAGGTAACATGAGTTGGGTGCTTAGGGGTTAAAATTGCTATAATGGAGAGAGAACTTGTAGGAAAGTGATTTGTAGGCATCACCAAATTCAAATATCAAAGCAGAAGAGTTTGTTGATGTACATAGTACATTGGATCATGGGTTGTAAGTTACAGAGTAAAAGTAAGTTCGGACTTAATTGGTGAATTTAAGTGCGGTTTAGTAACGAATATCAATTGATCGCTCTTGTGAAGTTACCAATTTGAGGATTACATTACAACCTCTCTAACTCGATAAGATTGGGACAGGTCTGACATATTAGATCAAAGAGGTTATTGCATTTGGGAGGGATATGATCTTCACACGTGGTTCACATTTTTAAGCCGGGATCAACAACCAATGTTTTCTAGCTTTATTGAGTTACATAGGATTGAGTGAAGAAGGTTCTACTATATTTCTTTTCATGGGATTGTGAATTTCTTCTAGAGTATGGAATGCAATAACCTAAACAAGAAGCACATAAAGTAGCACAAAAAAAAGTAGCATGCTCAAGTAAAATGACAACCTTGTTATTACTAAAACCTTATAGAAAATCCTTGAATACATAGTAAAGTTGACATTTCAGTGGGTTTTTTTATAGATTTATAGATTATAATGTACAAAAAATGACTAATCTTCTATTGGTGATTATCTTTAGTTACACTTGTAAACTTTATTCATTAGAAGTAGTCATTTGACTAATGATACTATCTTTTTWAAAACGTTTGACTATACTATATGAAGTCATGAGTTATAATTACTATAGAACCATGACTCTCTATAGATATGCTTGTAGATGATAGTGATTGATGACATATGACTTGGTGTAGTCATGCATGTTGTTTTCTATGACTTTGTACATGCTTTACTTCACAATAGGCCTAACCATTAGTAATATTTGATGGTGTGCTAGTCATATATGGATAAAAGCACATATTAATTTTTTTGAATAATTTGTTTCCTAAAATCAAAAAGGACGTCTCTAGTGGCGGTTAAAGAAATTAACCACAAAACCATTTTTACTATGTTTGTTCTTGTTTTTGAAATTTTTGAATGTTTTTGCAAATGAAAATAAATGCATTTTATTGATAAATAATTTTTCAAATTTCTTTTTCAAATTGTATTTAAATTTCTTCTTCCTAAAGGAAAAAGTGTAGAAAATTCAAATGTAGAAATGAACATGTTTGGAAACTCTTAAAACATCACTATAGGCATATATTGCAGTTTAAAATATCATAGTACAAAAGAACACTCTATAAGTATAAAGCCGTAAGTAGACTATGATTCAAAGATCAAAGTTCCTCCAAAAATAATAATTTATTCAATTATTAATTTTCAAAAATTGAAGGCGGCGTGTAGATTATACTTCAAGAGCTTCATTTTCATTAGTAGAATTTAACCATAGAAAATATAATTTGCAAGTATAAAATTCACATGAATAGCTTAGAGCTTAAAGTTATATGCAACACAAGTGTAAGATGGTTTGCATACATGCAACTTTTATGAAGTGAAGTCATCTTCCACAATTGTCATAAATAAAGTCATGTTTTAAAGATTTCATCCACATTGGAAATAATTCATAACATATTTGGACATAACATTGCTCTCTTGACATTGTGTTCAAAGGGCATAATATGGATGTCAAATATCTTAAGGTTTTAGCAAATGCTATATGATGCATGTGTTGGAATTTTTTTTAAAGTTAAAATTTGAAAGATTGCAAATGAATTTGTGATTGGAAATTCAATTCACAATGCTAAGAAAATTATTTGCAAGAAGTCCCATACCCTGTAGACATTGTTCAAATCTCGGTAGACACTCAAAATTACCAAGGACCTCAAAGCACCACTTGATCAGATGTTCAGCAGGTGTACACCTCCTTAATCAATCCATGTACCTATTTTCAAAGAAGCCAAAGTAAGTAAAGCAATTTCAGAACATCTGCCAATAAAATTTAGACCCTTCTTAACTTTTCCATATTGTCTTCCATTAACGCGTTCTATGGCTCGTTCGAATCCTCATTCATTCTTTCATTCACAAATAAGATCATCTATTTTTAAAACTTCAACCTTCACAACTTCTGCATACAGTACCCAAATAACACATTCTATGGTGTGTTGGAATCCTCGGTCATTCACAACAAGAACATCAATAAAAAGTTGACCAGACTTATGATAAGAAATTAATCTGCTCAACAACAAAAAGGAGAGATTTGGGGGTATCCCTACCTGGGTGAGATCAAGTAGTTAAACTGTCAGGAATATTCGTTTGGTTGGTTCCCAAAATGTTTCCACCCACGTCTGGAAAGGTTTCGTGATCTGGCAAAGCGCTCACAGTCCCGTTCTGGTTCACGTTGATGGGATACGGCATGAGGTGGGCCTTCATGTTCGTCACTTCGTCGGCAACGTACTGCTCCCAGTTCGCCTGCGCCAGGCGGTTCACCTCCTTCACACACTCTAGACTTGAAGCATCCGTGAAAAGAGGATCCACAAGGCCCAAATGCTCCGCCCATAGCGACATTCGGTAACCATAGATCTGCAATCGCCAGAACAAGCCAATAAGAAACTATACTTTCAAAAAGGTGATTCTTTAAAATCATTTATTTATTATTCTGTTCAGCTCAGAAGGTTCCAGTGAACCTCTACCAAATGGAACAAACCCAAGAAGGACTACCGATTATTTGAAGTTCTAGTTATCAAGTACACTGTTCCCCATATCTACAACAGGTTATATGAATCTGGCAGTGCAAACAGTTCAATTCCTAACACTACATTAATACTGATATTTGTTGTTGGTGAAAACTTGCACTAAATTTAAACAATCTAGTAACACTGAAAGTCGACTGAGTATTAGAAGTTTGTAACCACTGAATAGRATGTATATGAATAATGTGACCTCGGATAGATTGTTCAGTAAGATGACAGAATCCTCGAATATGGATGACTATCAGAAAACATCATTTTTAGTGTACCTTCACAATCCACACTAAATATAGCGAGGTATTGAAACGTGGAGGACAAGAAGAAGTTTACCACACATTCTACGAAAATCACTTATCTTAGAACKTACAAACGAAGATCTTGGACACGGAGACTTGAAAAACCTAACTTCTCCAAATTTTATTGGATAATGGAGTTCCAAGACCTGCAGTGGGAAAGAGCGGAAAAAATTAAACTAACCTGACCAAGAGGATGGCCTCCCTTGTGACCCCAGGTGTAGTGGGGTTGGTASCCTCCCATTGCAATCTCCGTGTCACGAGATCCGTCCATGGAGCGCTGATTGATGTTGGCTGACCCACAGATGAGGTATTCATCGTCCACTACTATCCCCTTGGCATGCACGTAGATCATGAACCGTCTGGTTTTCTGCACTAGACCCTGCAGTGCATGACACACTCATGGTTCAGAGGGGTGAACTATGATAAATATGATCCAGAGGCTCTGTCCCTTTCGTAGTGCATCTAAAAAGCTCCAAGAGGCTCATTTCAGTGTAGCTACACTGTAACTGTAGTTCATTTCATGTCAGTAGTGCTTGGTTTCCAAGTAGCATCAAACTTTACAACATAAAAAACTACTCAAGTGCTTAGATTCCAAGTAGCATCAAATTTTACAACATAAAAAAATACTCAAACTTTCTCACTTCCTTGTAGATGTAGCTTGTCTCCTTTACTTTGGCTTAAATCCATTCAATAAAAAAGAAAGCACACGAATCACATTTACCACATCCTAAATCTCAAAGTATTCTTGGACAGTGTTGCAAGGTCTCATCCGGTATTCCTCCATTACTGCTGGATTTCTTTAATTCAAGTCTYAATGACATAAATATGGTCAAGAGCCAATGGACAAACCACAAGTTCGTTTCTTTRAGAGTCAGGAGGATATTCTGGACCTAAGTTCTTGGGGTGGGAAGGAATCCTTCTTATATTGTTTAAAAATGTAACAAAAAACAAGACTCTCTAGAATGACYTGAATGCAGTTAAATACGAAATGTATGTGAGAAGTGTATGTTGTGAACATGAAATATTCAGACACCCTCTTTTCATGATCAGCAAAAAATTTGAGATTGTCGGCCATTGAGTTCACATACGTGCTTTGAGTCTTTATCTGGTGGACTGGGAGGGGGATTGTCAATCTCCGCTTGACTCTTCGTCTCCCGGTTGCCGAGACAGTAGAAGTTCAGATAGTCTCGAGGGTGAGAATCCTCAAGCTTTCCGACGTCTCTCAATGCATCAGCAATAACACCGTACATCATCTTYATCGTTTGTGTCTGGATCAYGCAAGCAAGAAAATTTTACAGTATTTTACAGACTATCACTATCAAATCCACAAAACAAAAGCTTACCAAAATGACAAATTAAATGAAGATCACCAAGGAAGGCGAAACTTTACATGCTAGTAAATATGAGAAATACTTGTCCTAAAGAATATTCACAAATGGGGAGTGTTAAAAAGTTACACAGTACAAATGCTAGGAACCAACACAGTCCAAGAAAAAATGGAAGGATGAAAATATCAAGCTTCAATCTTCAAGGGACATGYTTGAATCTATCCATCATTCAAAATATGGATGCTAGAACTTCTAGGGGTTCAAACAGGTAAATGGTCAGAGCAGATTTTTTTTCGTTACATTCAACCCTCAATTGGGACTCTGATCACTAACCAGTATACACACCTCCTATTAAAACGTGGATAAAGTGAACTCACCTGAAAATAGAGCATCTCTTGCATGGCTGCACTGTCAGGAACACCTTCGGGCCACATAGGAATGACAATGTACACAGCAAACCGCTGACCTGACCTGATCTTGGAAGCCACTTTCAGTGCTAGCTCCATTGGTATCAGCTGGTTCGCACCTGATATTGCACAGAACCAAATGAGGTTCAAATGTGAAGCTTTACCAGACCTAAGATTTAATTTTTAATTTTTAATAGCAGCATCTGGTAGGGGGTGGGGTGGGGGGGTGGGTGGGGTGGATTCAAATAAGGCACTTTATCCCAAAATAAATGAGTACAAGGGGGGAAACCTAAGCATCTCGATGATAAAATGCGGTTGTGAATTCAGTCATAAAACTACAATGTACTAGAGTATAACTGCATAAGAACCTAAAACAGTTATGAAAATTTCATCTAAAACTAAGTGGCTATTGTACCCGAAGATCACTACATCTCCCAGAATCCACACTCWTAATTGGGTTTAAGAATRCTTAAAGTGATGCAAATGGTGTCCTCTACGTGACCTTGAGGAGACCATAACGACCATCTAAAGTTTATTTACGTGGTCAAGAACTTACCAGCATCCTTGTAATCAGGCCAGTTGTAAGAGGAACCAATAAAGTATTGATTTTCGATGTAAATGAAATGCTGAGCTGACCGGATGGCTTTCACGTAGGCCATCTGAATGCTGATATCTATAGCAATGCTCTTTCCCCAGATAAGATGCTGCGCATTGGGAACATGCAAGGTCCACGTCAAGCTAAGGGAGCAATAACAGACGTGCGAACTTTTAAAATGTTTACAAGCGCTAAATAGCAGGCATTTGWTTGGCCAGGAATTGCACGACGAGMCTCTCAGAATCTAAGATAGACGAACCTGTTGCTCAGCTTCTTGAACATTTCTTGGAAACCCTTTGACTGAACCAGAATCAATCGAACGAAATATCTGAAATAATAATGCCAAGTAGTCTTAAAGAATATTTGAACCTCTTTCTGTTAACTTTATCTCGAGAACCAACTGTTGAAGAGAAGATTATGAGATCCACATTAATTTTGAAACATTTTTCATTTCGTGAAGTGGCAATGTACCTCTTGAGTTCACCAGTCACCGAGATGTTTCAATAGCTGCCTGGAATGAATGAAAATTCCCTTCACAGTCAAATTAGTTGAAGCTTCACACCCACTATTGTTYTTTGAYTCTTTCATTTTAATATTGRGCAGACAAGAATGAAATTGCATTAGTTATGAAAAATTTCATAATTATATTGCATGTGGTAAGAAGGCTTAAACTTACGCTAAAGGTAGGGTTGTGGTAGTCATTTTTGTGAATCGTTGGCATTGTGTTGAAGAGAGAGTGAGTAGGAGTGTCCCAACGCCCTTCACAAAGATCCAAACCGCCGATAAACGATATCAATTGGCGTTTGTTAGTTGGACCTTGAGTATCGAGAATGGTAATTTTTTGATGATGTGTGTACAGGGTTCCCACAACCTGCAACAAAAACATGATGGTAAGTCACAAATCCTAGTCACCTCACATTAACACTGAAATCAAATTAGAATCAAAATCAACTAGTGCTTCCTAGATTTTATTATAGATGTTAGCACTCAGCGTAGATTAATAATAACATAGCAAATTGGTATTCAGCCTACAACTTGTCATCTGAGAACCTGTTGCCTGAACCAGCTGAGTCTGTGATCAGCATAGCGTGGAGCTAGCACACAGGTAACGGCGGTGTTGCGAAAATAAGCTTTAGTTTCCTCATCATGAACTCCCATCACCCCTTCCTACATACCAGAACAGCAAGTGACAAAGAAATCATCAAAACTCTGTGCTGCAGGGCAAGGCGTACAAAGCGTCACGATAGTCAAAGAAATCCACTATAACATTGCGTTTGACCATTATTAGAGATGATACGCAAAATCAAAATGTATGAACCGCTTGAAATTATTCAAYTAAGCCAAGCTTAGGTTTTCATTAGGATTATTCTATGCCAAGAATTTCTCCACATCGTCCTTACGTAAGCAGATCTTCTTCATGATTCATGAGGAGGTCACAAACATCATATGCAAGTCTCATTGTAGTCACAGCAAACATAGAATCTAGATGTACTAAAACCTTTGCTCAAGCCTTTGAAAGATGATTAGAACTTCACCACAGCTCAGAGATTTGTAGAAACAACTCTTTCCACGACCATCATGCATTGAATGCTTAATCTGACTCGCAAACAAATGTAGCTAGCACTAGCGAAAGCCAGCTTTCAGAAATCGATGAAAAGTTCAAAAATGAATTTCCTTCTTCCCACCATTTAGACATGAAGTTGGCATTGCATTATTTAGTACAGTGGCATGGAACCTTCTGCGAACAGGGCCAACTAAGACATATTTAGGGCAAAGTCGTACCAGATCAGAGAAAATCAAGCCAAATTAAAGCTTTGASATACTCTCAAAAGGCTCATTGAYTTCATGTATCAGGTATTCTTTTCTATGCCAATGTGAAGGGTGGTTCTCTAGAGAGTTGTGGAGTCCAAAAGAAAACAAACCGTCTTGACGATGCTGTTGTGCGACGTTTTGTCGTCCCAGACCAGCATGAGCACCCTCACACCCTCAGCAGACTTCCTCTTCAGAAGCTCCCCAAGGATCARATCGCCCCCATCCGGCATMKCCCGGGAAGTATCACGCAACAACTTCACCTGGAAGACGTACCCAGAATGTCTTATCCATCAACATCTAACCAAAAAAGAGACATTCATTTCAAAATATAGAACACAAGACATCAAACTTATTTTAAATCTAGTAGTTAGAACTTCCAAAGTTCACAATTTACTCATAAGGAATCCAAATAATGCATATCCAAGAGCATAGGAATCCCCATTGAGAACGATTGAAATTAAAACAGTACAATATTTGTAATCGTGCTGAGTTGATTAAACGAAGGGTTACCTTAGTGTTAATAGACCACCCTGCAATATAGATCAAATGGTGAGCATCCAAAATAGCCTGACAGATCTCCTCCCAAGCTTGCCGATGGTGAAACKTCACGCCATTTTCCAGGGTAATCTCAGGCAAGGAGCCATCCATAACATGCGCATCTTGATACATCGTCACCCGACATCCTTTCTTATTAGAAAAATACGTATTCGGCACGCCATGATCTCCACAACCACCGACATAAATCTTGTTCCTGTCCACAGGAGTAAACTTGAGCTTAAAAAAAATAGCAGCACCTTCACGCACAACTTTTCCATTGGACATGACATCATGCCACCCTTCCACAACCCCGCCATCTAAAATCTTATCCACGGGAACAATCACATCTCCAATTAACTGTGCTCCCATCATGTCGTTATCCTTGACAGTAAACTGCACATCATCGACGTAGTGTGCAACTGGAATAGAAAAGTGCTCGTCCCAGATCGGGCTGGTTTCGTTGGAGATCACCCTGGTTCTGGCAACGCGGGCTCCAGCGAGGTTCACTGCAGCGTAAGGGTCGCTTGTGATGACTTTCGGGCGATGGTGGTGGCCATCCTTGGTTTCTTTTTTTGGCACGAAGGCCGTCTTGCAAACTGTTACGCATGAGAAGAGCTGCCGCAACTTCTCAGAAACTATGTCCATATTGGGTAGGTTCCGGGCTTTCCAGATGTGGACTTCTAATGTTCCGTGTAAGAGCTTCTTTTGATTGACGAGCTCCTGCATTGTATCCGAATCCACTGGCACGTCGATCTGATCGCCTTTGGTTGCGGGCTTGTCCCCTTTTCGTCCTGATCCTCCATGTCCTGGAAGACAGGTGCAAGCACAAGAATGCAAAACTTACTCATAATATTACAGAATTGATGTAGTGTTTTGAATCAAAGKATGTAAGCCTTGATCCCTGGAATGTTCTTCACTGCGGGCAATCAAYTCCATTGTCTTTGAAAGTAAATGAGCTCTCCCAAATMTAGAATCGTAGAAAGGAATCAAAGTATCCTTCGGAGTGGCAAAAAGCTAAACTGTTCAAGAATGTTGTGCATGAAACGTGCACTCTTGACCTGATTCTTGCTTTCCGAAATGTAACCCCAGATGAGTACTCAAATATAAAATAAGCTACACCAGGAACTAGAACCACAACTTTAAACAGATGTATCTTATTTCAAGTTATTTCATATTACGGACTACGTCTCAGTATTTGAAGAGTAACGAACATCCTCTACCCGAACCTACTCAAACTTTCACTACACTGTAGATGTAGCTTCTGTTGTGGTGAAATTTCGGCCTCCTCCTCTTCGGTTCACAGCCAACAAACAAGAGCAGAAGCTTGACTAAAAACTTACAAATTTCAAGCTAAAAAGTAACCATAGCACTACTTCAAACCCTCTTGCGAATTAACATAGGGACATTTCAACGAACCAGTAGGTTGAACAATGTTCATTTCTTGATGTTCTTATTTTCAACACGTATCACCGGGATTGCACTAGAGGGCACTAAACCTGTAAACTAGAGACCTTRGCATCAACAAGCCTTCACGAGTTGCAAAAACAAACATCCTCTCGAAATTATTTCTTAAATTTTACGAAGGAGAATGYAGTAATCATTGCGAGGCTTCGTTACCTCCAACTCTAGTCTTGGCCAATTCTCCAAGC
Organism: Pleurozium schreberi; assembly: GCA_006891605.1. NCBI lineage: Eukaryota > Viridiplantae > Streptophyta > Bryopsida > Hypnales > Hylocomiaceae > Pleurozium > Pleurozium schreberi. Next base: position 113,988 of record VACF01002488.1, on the reverse strand, counting down.
GCACCAATTCCACGCATCCCCGCCACCGGCGTCTTGTTCTGATGCGTACGCTCATGGTCATGGCCATGGCCATGGTCATGGCCGTGCGCCACTTTCTSTTCCAGACCTCCTCCCCCTTCCTCCGAAGGCGCCTCCACAGCCATCCTTCTGTTTCCTAAACCACTCTTTCTACTCGAGTCTTACCTCCAATCTCTTCCTATCAAAAATCCTCCCCCAAAATCTGCCGCCAAGAATCCCTTCAGCTGCAGCAGTTAGAACGAGCACACCATCATGAGTACCGGGAGCGCCTCCCAAGAATGCAACGAGAACTGGAAAGAGCGGGGTTAACTCACAACACCTTCAGAAAAAAAAAAAAAAAAAGAGTCAGATCTATGAATTCCCACGCTTCTCCAAAAGGAGATTCACTCTCCACTAGTAGCGAAAGAAGATCAAACCATTATTTTAAAGAGAAACGTATCCCAACCAAACAGCTTACACATCAACGGTACTTGTAACTTACAGAGAGAGAAAGAGAAAGAGAGATCCAGAAGCTGATAAAACCTCGCTCTACAATAGGGACTGAACTATCTCGATCTGCAATCCATCCTCCCACCAGAATACAAACTCTCTCAACGACGATTCCAGTTTCAGTCTGGATTTCGAGGCTCGATTCCGAAACAAACGAAAGGATGATCGTGGGAGATATTGAAGGGAATCAAAGCTTGATTTCATGTGGGGTCGGTGATGGAGGAGCCTGGCTGCCTGGCTGTTCTGGTGTACTGACAGAAACTTTCACTTAGACCGACCGGGGAGCAGATTGCAGTCACCAGTGACTTACGAATTTCCTACCGGGTGGTTTGTGCCTTGGGATTTGAAAAGCGGGAAGTGCTTGGTAGGTACGTACTGAGGTAGGCTTCAGTTCAGGCAGCTGTCCTTTGTGAGCTTGGGGAGAGTTACTTCGGTGTACTGGGACGTACAAGTTGAGTCTACGGCTGTGCTRTTAATACTGCAGGACAGGGCAGGCAGTACCTTGGCCATCACAGGTGGCAAGTGACTACTGTAGTAAGTGAAGTGGGTATCAACAGGGCTCTGACCATGTCAGCTGGTGGCTGGCTATATAAGGAAACTATAATGCAATGTAAAGATTMAGAACTCCGTGGAGGCCCCCAATTTTGGAGCAAACAATTTAACCCCTAAATGCCCAAGGTCTTTTATGAGCTTCTTGAAATTTTATGCTTCTCTGAATTGAACCAAAAAAAGTCAACATTTTGAGAATTTTTATCAATTTTTTTTGCGTTGTAACCATACAAATTTGAACTAGGTGTGTTAGAGATTAATCTAAAAGTGTTTCTTCTACATAAGTACATATTAATTGATATTGGAGATGTATAGAGTTGGAGATGGCAGTTTTAGATCAGGGGCAATTGTCGAGATGCTTGTCACACATGAGAAATGAAAACATAGCAATGTCATTTATGGATTGAAAGATTATAATGCTTGATCATAAGGGGGTTAAAATTGTGAAAGTGATTTAAAGTCTTTCAATACTCTTTTCACATTTCAAATCTAAAAAATTGGTCACTTAATAAATGTGAGGTTAAAGGGCATAGTGTGACTGTATAATTCCAATCAATTTATGGCTTTTCAAAATCTACTCTACAATTTTTTGAAATGAATTAATGATGTGATTTTTCCTCGAAGATCTACAGAAGTGTATTTGAGGCTCATTTCGTAGAGCCTTCAACACTTAAAAAAATATACTAGAAAAATCAATTTCATTCATTTTCAAAGTCGTATTTTTGGTGCTAAAACAAGAATTCTAAAAGATTTTTTCAAAAATTTAAATTTTATAAAAAAAGACAACTTGATTAGGTGATATTTTGCTTCTAAGTTTTGTCAACACTAGAATTTGGTGCCTTGGGCATTTAAAGGTTCAATTAATTATAAAATTAATTGCTCAAGACACTTTGCTTTAGTTGTGTGAACTAGCAAAGTACAAATACCTAAATTATTCTCTAATGACCAAGTAGGAGTGTCCTTTCAAAATGGGCCAAAACTACCACAAGGTTGAACAATTTGTTTGTTCATTTTTTCTTGAGATCGGATGGAATGCAAGGTAAAACATCCCATTGCGGTCTAATGACCTATAATGGAGACCTAATGACCCATGATGGTTTTCATATCATAATCAATATCTAACTTGACCCCCATGGAGTGATTAGTGATCTCATTAGAGCACCCTACTTTTGAGTGTAAATCATTGTAGGAAGTGACTTTTCAGGGCCTTCCACATAAAAAAATCATTGTGACCACTTTAGGTGATTAAAATGAGCATATTGGATACAGTTTTTGTTGGTTATCAAGTAGCCTACTAACTTTTTTGCGCAAATCACTTCAAAAATTCATAACTAATTCATATTTTGTCTGCAAAATATAATTTTAGATGCTTTTACTATTTCTCACATTTATCTTTACGTGGAAAAAAATTTGAAAAATTTCACCAATGTTATGAGGGTAGACTCCAAATTCTGACCACATTGGGATGTTTTACCTTAATTATAATTGGTACACCACTTGATTTGTAAACTAGAATCATTTAAAGTGAACAATTTGAAGTCATATTGGTGACACTTCAATCAACTACTATTTGACTAAACTTGAAGGGAGGGGGCCAAAATGTGAAGGGTGCAATTATTTTAGGTCAAATTCCACAAAGAGACCTAGACTCAAGAAGCATTTTCTAACAAGGAGGTCTATATTATTTTTTTCACTCTATTGATTATGAATATTTTAGATGTGGACAAACACTTTGAGCCCCTTATGTGAATCCAACTTCAAAAATTTATATCTAAATGTATGAAATTTGAAAAAATTATGAAACCACTTGCATTAGAGTAAACACTTATATAATAAAGTTACACATCTAATCACTTGTTGTCAATGTTTGAGAACAATTGGACTATAATTATAACTCCAAAATTTGTTTTGGATTTTTTTTTATTTATGTTTATTTCTATCTTTGCAAATATAATTTGATTTATTTCAATTTATTTCAATTTCATTAAAATTGTCAATTCATAAGTTTTTTCCGGAACAAATTCAAGCACTTATTTAGATGAATGAAAAGTTATTTGATCAAAACATTATCTTGAAGCATTCATTTTGTTATACAAAATATCAATTGTCTCTTAAACTGATTTACTCCATATTCATATTTGTGTAACAAATTCATTCATATTGATATAAAAAAATAGATCTTTATTTAGGACATTACTACAATTAGCTATTTCATAGCACTTTACAAACTATTTAGTATTTTATACTCCTACAAATGTTAAGAATTTGTGTTAATAATGCAAATAAATTCCAATGCTTTAGAATAGGGATAATAAAACATTTGATAGCCAAAAATTGGTTCAAATGGAAATATCCCATTACTTTGATGAACACAAAAAATTCTATTCCCATCATGAACATATTTAGTAAGGACCCATCTTTAAATCATAGGTAAAGTTTTTTGTTTGGTTCCACTTCAATGGGCCAAATAGTATATACGTGGATAGTCTCTCACTTGATTTTTTTTCCTGTAGACCTCAAAGTTATAGTAAAAAAATTCTAGAAAACTTTACAATGCAAAATCCACGCAATCAAATTGTGGTTTGAAAATACAAAATTAGCTTGATAGATGGAGCTCTTGAAGACAAAGAGAATGACTTCAAAAATTTGGATTGTACTTGAGTACATAACACCAAGGGGGGCTTATAATTTTTTTAATTCAGAATGGTGCAATAAAAGATATGGTGTGTTTTATTCTTTGAACCTATAATTTTGAAATTCTTTTGAGATAATATAGGGCACATTAAATTATAACTAATGTAAGGTGCACAATAATATATCCAATTTTTTTTCTTTAATCAGATATAGCGTGTCAAATAAAGGTTGCCTAAATATTCCATGGAGATGTAAGTAGGTTTTGCTAAGAGGGGGATCCAAGGTAGAGATTAATGTTTTCCAACAATTGTTGGACAGATGAAATCACATGCCGAACTGTTAGTTATGTGGAGAGGGGCCAAGGCTATGGATTGATATGTTTCGGGTTTCAATGGTCTTCTTAAGGGTTTTGTTTTTTGAAAAAATTGAGTTTCAATCTTGGTTTAGGGTGGAATATTGCCATTGTGATATTGCTACTAGATATTGCTGGAGTATAATTTTGTATTCTTTCATTTTTGTAGGTTTTGGACATTTTTTGATATCGATACTATAACTTCGGTTTGGATTGGGGTTTGTCATTGCACCTTGAGTTCTATGGTTTAGATTAACAGATTGCCTCCAATATATAGTGGAACTTGTGAAGATCTAAACGTTGGAAGTGGAGTCATCTACACCCGAGCTTTTTTAAAAGGTTAAGAGAGGAGTAGGAACATTGGCATCTTTCAAACTTTGCTTCGAGACAAAGAATGTCCTCAATTGTGAGTTCGACTTTTGTTACGTTGAGGATAAACGGTGGATTCGTAAAAAAGGAGTGTTTGAACATATGTACAGAATGATATCTATGTGCTTCATATTGAAAGTACCAACAATGATCCAAGTAAASAATATCATTTATAAAATGAACCCAACATTGAAGGACGCTCCCGGATGCTGCGATGTGCCCCAATTCTATGGTGCACCCTGTAACAGCTAAAACAAAAAAGTGGGCATTGGTGTGCTATTGCTATGATGCATCCATGACATTGGAATCTGAAGTGCATTAGAGAGCATGCAATGAGAAATCCAGGTTTGTTCCTTCCCCATTTGTTGTGGCTTTCACTTGTCAATTTTTGCATTTTGAGTCTTGCTTTTGTGTTTTCMTATCGCAATTCCACCTTTCTGTTGTAGTTTTGAGCTCCCAAGGTTGGGTTGTTACTAATAGTGCCACGTTGGATTTGTACTAATAACAGTAGTGCCATGTTGGGTCACTACTAGAAGTGCCACGTCATATTTCAAATAAATAATAAACAATAAACAATAATAATAAATTTCATAATATCACCACAACCTTTTTGAACTTGCAACCCTTTGGGAGCTCATATTTTTTGTAACGGACTACTTCTTTGTTTTTATTTTAAGCTTCTAAATTTGTGGGTGAGATCATTTGTTGCCCCTGTGGCTTGGTTGCCACGCATAAGTATGTCCTCTAATTGCTGCTAGTGTACAATGTCTTTGTACTAACTCTGTGGTGTCAGGCGACAACACAAATTTGGCAAAGACGGAGCTCTTCAAAAAGTGCAACGTCATTAGCATGTTGGAGAAATTGGAGGTCATTGCATCGGATGTGCTATTGTTGCGGCTTGTGGAGGAGAGTAGGTGTATTAAATTAGGGTGGGAATTTCGTTAGTGTGGAACACGTGACAGAGCATGTTCATTGCGACTTGTGGAGGAAATTCATGAATGAGAGTAAGGACTGGCAGAAATGCAGAATGTGGTTGCAGCCCATGTAAAATTACTTTGTGGTCAAATTGGAAAAATTTGACTTGAAGTGGAAGCTTCAACCACAACCACTAGAAGAAAAACATGTCTGAAGAAAAACGTGTATTTCACAACCAACTAAAATGCAACTATGTGTCCTATACAATTGTCTTGTCTTGCAATTGTAACCCTCTGTATCAACACCAAATTTAACATGTACATTTTGTACTCGGAAAGTAGTTGTAAAATGAAGTTTAGGGTTACATGAAAGTACCAAAAGAATTTATGTGAGGTATTCTACATCAAGTATTCATCACAGTTGTTGATGTGGACAACTTTACATTCGGTAAAGTCCAATGTGTCAAACTGCAATTTTATATAATCTAAATTCGACTACAATTCAATTAGAAAACAACTAGAGCTCAACTAGAAAGCAATTAAAAAACCATTAGAGTTCAACTCGAACGCAATTAAAAAGCAACTAAAGTTCAACAAAAAGGAACTAGAGTTTGACTAGTAAACAGTTAGACTTCAACAAGGAAACAACTATGGTAGTCAGCTCAATAAGCGCTCATGTAAGGAGAAGTACAAATGTGTAGACAAATTTGTGGATGGAAACCACATTTATATATTTTTGGTGAAAAGAAAAATTAGCAACTGTGCACTGGCAATTTTCAAGAGAATTTTAGGAGCCAGAATGAATTAGCTACGTTTTTTGGAAGTTGAAGGTGTGTAGGTATCTAGTATTGTTCATAGATTGCAGTAGTATGAATTGAGAAGTGACTGTGAATAGAACAAGCGTGTCCAAGAAGTCATCAATACAGAAGTGAATATACTTCACTGAAGCATTTGTTGCGTTCACTTGAAATCAAAAACAAACTGATGGCCATTTGTCTTAAAATAATGTTGTTGAAATAAAAGCGTAACACAGCTATATTGAATTCACTAGTACTTGTAAATGATTAGGAGGACTCCACACTTACATATATTTCTATTTTACAATGTCACAATTCTCAACACAAATGTGAGCACTAAGCACTTCTAACATTGACCCCAGTCACTGCATGAAGTTCATAAAACCAAGCAAGTTGGAAACCTTTTTCACTGCACGCCACCTTTCATCCATTTCAGATTGTGTCTGCAAAGTTTTCGGACCTCCTATACGGGCTATCCAAAATGCCCAGACGCATTTCAAACTGACTACCATATAGTTCGACTAAAACTTACACCTACTGACCTACATTTCCTTACTTAAAACTTTAAAATCCAGATCTAGAAGAAAATCCTCATTTGACCCCAAAACAACCGAAAAGTGGTGGTAAGGTTGAGTCATTGACAGGGACCTTCAGAGGTACTCGTTTTCAATGAAGGTTCACCGCTGCTCCGTCACTAATCAATTTCCTACCTACCTCTGAATCCTGGCTAGCACAGAAGTACACTGAAAGCAACACCTCACCTAAATCCGAAGCTCTACTCTCAGATCAGCACTTATGATATACAATACAAAATTGACTCTACTTTGCACCACAAGATTCAGAAAAATTGTGAACACTGCACAGTAAAGATCAGCAAAGGCGAAAAAACTCTTCCCTAGATCAGGACTTGAAGACTATGATCTCATCAAACAAACGAAACCGGTATTGCTAAGGAATATCACACCTTGATATTGCAGATTGGTCTAGATAAGAACACTATATTTCAGATCAGCAAGACACATCGTGGAAACAGCTTAAGCCCACAGGAATTCATTCTCTCCTACAAGAGATTGATTGATTATTTGATTGATTGATTGATTAGAATGCGATTCAGAGTCACAATRGGAACAAAGATCACAGGTAAAGGTCATTCTTGTCACAAAACGTATAGGGACTAAGCACTTCCTGTAAGTCGGTACTTGAGTGAATCAAGCAATAATAACCCTTACATCTACAAGGCTGACTAAGCAGACTCTACCAGCAAGGTCCTAATCTTAACAGGAAGTGTTAATACTGCATGAGATTTCGCAGCTTCTACATCAATTCACCAGAMGCTCTCTAAGTGAAGTTTCTAGAATCGTTCACTATGCAACCCAAAGAAGCCACATGAGTCGTGCAACCTCTACTCTACTCTACTCCCTCCACTGGATGTACCACGAACTAAGGGTAAACTGAAAAGGTGGCACCTATTGAATGGATCAAATAGTGCATTCATATCATCTACGTTCTAAAGCGAATAGCGTCTATTTGTTGTACCTCTCTTTTGCTGGTATCAATACATTGTAAATTTAGACTTGGTGTTCTCAAAAATTTGCACCGCAGCTTCAGCCGCACTACCATCTGCTCTCTTCACTTCAAAGTTTACCTTCTGATAGCGGGCAGTTCCCCGAATTGCATCAGCGATGAAGTCATCAAAGCCGATGGCAAGYGCTGCCTCTGCTTGTGCTCCATACACCAGTCTCTGAAAAAAAAAAAGGTTGATATAATGATGATGCAAAGCAAAGATCAGCATTGAGTAAATCCATGSAGGATGCCTCAACCAAATATCAGTTTAAGTATCATAACCTCTCTAAGTGCCAAATGGCCAAAAGTGACTGCTTCCATATCTATAAAAGTTGAAATAATCAAATAAGAAACCTCGTGGAAAGTAACAAAATGCATCAACAGAAAGAAGTAAATATGTACTACACTCTTGGGCGAAAGAAATATGTCTTGGAAGAGACTAAATGTACTATTAGCTTCCAAAGAGGACTCTACTTTTAGTTTGGATGAGTAAGGATCAGCGAGCATGGCACCAGTTAACCATGCTTTTGATTCATTTCTTTGAAGTCTCTACCTTATGTCCATGCCAACTAAATAAACATTCTAACATCCTGAAAAGTGTTGACTTTGCAAATAAATAAACTCGAATTCGTGGTATGTAAGAAGAGAAAAACRTTGCAAGAAACTCGTYTCCTTATATGAAAGAATCAGGGATTTAAAGCTTTGAAGCCATGCTAGAGCCACTTTACCTTCATTTTTGAAAGATGAATGGCGCCAAAGCACATAGGACAGGGTTCGCAAGAAGCATAAATCTCGCAATCTGAGAGATCATATCTCTCCAGTTTCTTGCACGCCTGCAAGATATAGATCAGGATAGCATTAAAGGGCTTGGTCCTTGAGCTGGTTCACTCGTTGAAACCTGATGAACTTGAACAAGACAAGACAGCCCAAACCTGGATAATATCATTAAYCCCTGAAGGACCAAGAGTTCCAAATTCAGTCTCATGTTTAATTTAGCGGTTTCTAATGAAACACATGAAGACTTCCGTTTTTCCAATTTTTAAAACTTTCTATTCACTAAAAAAATTCCAACAAACTTTAAGTTGTACTTTACTCAGTATGGTCAACAAAATTGGTCATTTCAAACCAAGCACCGTTGGTCCTTAAAGGGTTAATTTACACGAGTCATTATCCTGCTTGCATTCKAGCTGAGAAACCAACATCCCGAGCTAACAATGGAAAAGAAGAAGAGGAAAAACACTCATATTTTGACATAATAGAAGATAGTAGCACAAAAATTAAGTTCCAAAATCAGACTTAACATACTGAGATCGTGAAAACATTGTAGGATGAGACAAACCTCGCGAACTGCAGTAACYTCAGCATGGGCGGTAGGATCCATGTTCTTGAGAACCATATTGTGGCATCTCACGATTACTTGGTCGTCTTTGACTACCACAGCTCCGAARGGACCTCCATCTCCACAGCGAACACCCTCGTAAGCCTCTTCCACCGCCTTAGATAAGAAGCCATAGTCACGTTGATTTACAGCTGCAAGGTGTCATTTACAATATATGAAGGTCAATGACCACCCAAGCAGAAACCACACTCGTAGAGAACATCAGCAATCCAATTCCTTCAATTTCATTAGCGAGGCTCAGAGTAAAATGCACTAAAAAAACCCGCCTTACTGAACGACAACCTATTAACCCCTAAAGGACGTGATCCATTTCATGTCTAAGCTAAATTCATCCTTTTAAATTGTTCAAACAATAATCTTATATTTTGGTTACTTGAAACTCTGAATTCTATATCACTGTTGTGAGAAATTTCAATTTATTTTGTGAAAAATTGTAATTGTTATCATTTTTGTTGCAAAAGCTGAACATAAATGAGCAAAAATAACAAAAACAGCCCAAATTAATTGAAATTTTTCAAGAGGTACAAGTAGCCATCAAAATTAGTGCGGAAAATTTTCAAATGCTTATTTTATTTTTTAACATCCAAAACAACCACAACAAAGAAGACCTTGAAGTCAAATTCAATTATTAAACCAAATTTATCCTTTTATTTAAATGATAGGTAATTTTTTTTTCATTTTTTGCTATTGCAAAAATACATTTTCTATTTTTTTTCTATTTTTTCAATAATTTTGATGAAAAAATCAAATTATTGTGAATTTTTAAGGCTAAAGGCAAAAATAAAATTATATAAGTTTTCATGTATTTTAGAATAATCTGTAATTTTTACCATAAATGAATGGTAGAATGAGAAACATAAATTTATAATTTAAAAGTAGAATTCATTTCAAGAAAAGAAAATATGAATGAAAATCAAACCATATTGTGTTATTTGGATTTTAACACATGGAGCTTTCAATTGCAATAACTCTTTCAGTTTTTGAAGTTTTTCAAAATTTTAAAATGGAGTAGAAGCAAAACTTTTCAAGCTTCGTTTTCTGAGTCTAAATCAATTTCATGAATATTTATTTTGAAAATTGCAATCAAGGTTGACCTTGATTGACCAAGGCGCATCCACTTTTTAAATGCCCGACCTTTAAGGGGTTAATAAGCATGAGGCGAATAAACTAAGAAGAGCACGAAACTGTTAGAAAGAGTCTCATCAAGCAGTTCGAGAAAGTCATACCTTCTTGATGAGCTGGAATGTGTGGAGGAACCACGACAGGCTTATCTCTGGTTTCAACAACTGCCAGAGTCAAACAATATTATGAGAAAGGAGCAAGGTTTTCAATACARCTTGACATTTTCAAAACAAATTGGACATAAAGCAAAGGAAGGTGTGTTATGGGGAGATGGCTGATTAAATAGGTTAGCCATTAGAAGACCTCCCCATTCATTTAATTGGAAGTATTTAAAAGTTGTGCATTAAATGGTGCCATAAACACCTTGCAAGGTGATCGCCTACTGGTCCCAGAAGGCGATCAAAGGGAGGCAGCCTTCCTTATGCATCATACCTATCTTGCCTCCCTGTTATCTAAAAACTCTTGAAACACATCTAATTTTAATGAAAACCACGCCAAGAAGACACAAACAAGCAATGAACTTCCTTGTTTGGAAGACACAAGCCATGAGGAGCAAAGTCTCACATAATAAGCTTGCCAAAATCACTCAACTCTAATATATCTGAAGTAACAAACAAATGCAAAAGGAAGACCCACCTGGTTCGCCCGTTGGTTCGCCCATGGTATCTCCCTAGCTCTCCTCCAAGCCTGACAGATAAACCCAGGCGTTCGCAAAAGATAGTCACCGTTTCATAAGTACCTGCACAACCCGTTCAATCRAACCCGATCATCAATCAAAACGCAACCACTGAACATCAATTTCGAACAAAWTTGAACACCAAACATGAACAAGACACCTCATGCACAAACAATAGGACTAAAATTATCACGGATGGGCGAAGACTTACAACTTTCATTAGGTTCACATCTTCTATAAGCTAGAGAGATCACAAGTGTCGTCCAGTATCTCCGGTTCTATTTCATAATGGAACTTTACTTGTTTATCAGAGGTGACTCTTGTAACATCTATCTTAAAACATTGACAGATTAAGGTGTTTCTTTCTTTGTATCTCTTGTCTCTCATTACGTTCCAGCTTCTTATAATTTCGAAGCTTATATTGAAGCCGAGATCATCCAATATGGTCAACTACAAATCCATAAACCTAAGCAACACGAAACTCAATCAACAAGCCGATCGCAACTCCCAGGGAATGGAATCTMAAATTACAACGTTCTGAAGCAAATCGATCATGAAACACAAAGAAATACAAACTCCACTCATACAAACAACGAATTCATCAACAATGCCACCAACAAACAAGAAAAACTTCGCAAAAAAGTCAAAAAGCCAAAAATCTCGAGCTGAGGATTAAGCTCAACCGCAATTCCGCCGATCAAAACTCCGAACACATAGCCTCATCAGGGAATACTATCCCCAAGAACAAATGCCGCACTATAGATCGCGAAAATTTCTTCGACACAGAGTCCAAAATTTCTTCTACACAGACAACGAGACGCCACCGACAATTACACTGCCAGCGTAAGAGACAAGACAAAACTTCTCTCCCACAACTGACTCCGTCCCAAGAGGGAAATTGGCGACCAATAGTACCGCAAGTCCAATTATGGAATCAGGAATCTTATGAAAGACTTTTAACGCAAAGCCAAAYGAATGCGATAAGAAGTGGACCCCCTGGGGAAGGAAGGCAAAAAAAAATGAGTTGAATCGTTCARGAGCACGGATCGATCAAAAGCATACCTGGTCAGGTTGAAATCTCCGCCACTCAGGAGATGCGGTGCGATGGGGAAGGTCTTGGGGAGAGGAGGAGAGGAGGAGGAGAATGGCGAGAGTGACGATGCAATTAGGGTTTGTGGGGAGGTCCAGGACGGACTCCTCGGATGGATTAGTTCAAAACTCTTTGGTTAATATTCCGGGAAATTTTTAAACTAGTTTTTAATGCAAACCTTTTTACGCCAGACTTCCCTGTGGAGTCGAAATTGGAAAACAAATTTCAATTTTTTCGAAATCCGAATTGCTTCGGCAAACTTTCATGATGTTTACAATTTCATGTAAGTGAGGAGAAACTACATTTTAGGTGTAGCTTTGTCTTGTGATAAAACTCAAAGTAATCCAAAAGTTTAAGTCTAATCTTAACCCTTAAACGACGCCGCGGACGTTTGTTGTCCTTTCGATGACAAAAAACTCATCTGGTGAGTGGACACTCACTAATTTTCATCCGTTCCTTTTCTGAAAGTGACCGCACATATGTCAATCATCATGGGAAGTCAAATTTAGTGTTTTTAATTGCTTCCATATTTTTAGGTAGCCCTAATTCTATGAAGATAGTAAAGATTTTCACATGACAATGGTTTGTGCCATGCTGTCCTTCTCGCAATTTTTGAATGGGTAGCATCAAGTATTGGTTTGTACAATTTATCCAAAGCTAAACATGTGTGTGAACAGTGTTTTTCCCCTCAATTAAGCACTACATATTGCACCCTGCCTTGGTCCGCGGTGATAGGTCAATCCTTTAAGGGTTAATATTAGAGTTTTTTAAAAGTTGGGAAATTTATTCCCCTCACTTTTCAAGCACTTCTTCCCATAATTGTGCAAGCAATCTATTATGATTTTTTCTTTTGCAAATATTGCACACTTCTATGTGGAGTTCTAGAAATTTTTCAAGTAAATAATTTTAAGTAAATTTTCATACAAAGAAAAATGGAATTGGCATTTAATCCAAGTCATTTTATATTTTTTGAACCTTCACTTGGGACCATGTAAGTCACTGAAATCACCCCCTCTAGTAGAAAAGGTGGTGTTTAGGCACCAAGAAAATAAATGTCCAAGGCCCATATTAGCACTAGGTTGGTGCTAATGTGGGCCTTTGGCACCACTCTTTGACGACTACAATTTTGCTAATGCCGCCCGTGATATATCCACCTTTGGTATTTACATTGACAAGTGTAATTGATATTTTGAAGATGAACAAAATGTACCTCTATATTGGAAAATGTTTTTAGATCCCAATCACTTTATGCACCTAATGAAGGTTTGCAAAGGTTTTGTGCATGGTTCCTAATGTGGAGTGGAAAAGCTTTTGTTTAGGATTGTCTAACTCCTAAGAGAGCTGGCATCTACTACTTGGATTATTTATTTATGTCTTCAAGAACTTGTTGTCCAAACTACAAGAAATGGATGAAGTAAATATAAATATGTTGAAAAACAAACTTTGGGTCATTTTACAACAATGTGATTAGTTTAATCCTTCAATGCTTCATGATTATTTCGGAGAGTACTAAACAAATTTATATAAGGATGGAAAAAAATAAAAACCCTGTAAAAATGAAGATTAGAAAGTTAGATTGCTCCATACAATAGTTTATTTTGCCAAAAAAAATAGCTTAAAATGTACAACAACCTTCTTTAATATAGATTCTTAGGAGTTAATATTGAAGTGTATAGCACAAGGGCCTTTGTGTAGACACTTCAAATAGTTAGAGTAGTTTCCATTATTAAGTTGTCACAAATTGTTTTGGATTTGATGGCAATTCAGAAAAAATTCTAAAATTAATAATTTGTTGTACACTTTTCATGTGCTGACTAATTATTTATGATTTTCAATGTCTAACTTATTAGATTTCTATCACTATATTTTACTTATAATCATAATGTACGTAGATTGAACATCTTAAATTGAGATTTTTAAAGATTTTTAAGTGCATGCTTTTGGATAGGTGCTTAGAAATTGGTATGTCTACATTTTGTTGCTAGTTGTGTAGAGAGTTGTTATGAGCATTCCACAAGAGGTGAGATTTTAATTTTTAGTTTTTTCACTTTTGAATATAGATTTAAAACTTGTCCATTAACAAAGAAAATTCAATCTAAAAAATAATAATCTCCTCCGATAAACAATAATCTGATGTAGAAGAACTTAAATACTTTAGAAAAATCAAAACAATGAGGCATAAACCCATCATGCTTAAGTAAAGACCTCAACCTTTGATTATTCAAAAAAGGCAACCCTCCAAAAGTAAGTCATTTTCTACCCCCCAGGTGTAGTCTTTTAGTTAAATTGATGTTTGTTCAAGTGATAAGCTAGATTTTAATCAAGATAGAAGGTTCCCTCAAGCCTCCTTTTCTACAATTCATTCTATGGATGATTTTTAATCAATCAGAGTACAATGCCTAGTCATACAAACATGCTTGACTATTTGAGTGATATATTGGAAATTTATCAAGATGGAAGGTTTTTTCAAGCCAGGCTTTCTACAATTTGTACTATGGATGCTCATCAATCAATTAAAGTACAATGCCTAGTCATACATACACTACATGCTTGTCTCTTCTAGTGGTAAATTGAAATTTTAACAAAACAAAAGGTTCATTTAAGCCTTTTTTTTCTACAATTTATTCTATGGATGATCATCAATCAATCAAAATAGAATGACTAGTCATGCATACATGTTTGTCTGTTCTAGTGATGAATTGGAATATTATGAAGATGGAAGGTTCTTTTGATTCTTCCTTTCTACAATTTATTCTACGGATGATCATTAATCAATCAATCAAATTGTGGTATCTAGTCATATATGCATGCTTGTCTATTCTCATGATGAATTAAAATCTTATCAAAATGGGAAGTACGTTCCTTCAAGCCTTCTTTTCTACAATTCATTTGATGGATGATCATCTATCAATCAAATTACAATGTGTAGTAGTACATACATACTTGTCTGTTCTAGTGATAAACTAGAATTTTATCAAGATAGAAGGTCCCTTGAAGCCTTACTTCTTCATTTCATAATTGTTGCACTACTAAAGGAGTCAAGTAAATTGGAACAAATGAAAAAACACATTAGAAAGTGCACAAGACAATTGAAATAAAACAAGAGTTTGAATAGTGCAAGACCCTTCATTCTAATTAGGACGAATTTTCATGAATGTGGTCTAATTAATGTGAATGTTTGTATGAAACTTATATAAAATGAAACTTGAAAGAATGAAATTAAAATAAGATTAAAGTTGGATGATAATCACACTATGTAAGACGGTATGAAAAAAGTATAGAGCTCAATAGATTCATTTTCATTTAAATTACTACAAACTTCTATATTTATGTGCCTTGGAAATTCGCAGAATTTCCAAATTAGTGTGAGCGGGTGTTATCACTACAAGATGCACTAATTGAATTATTTTGTTTTCATGCAATGTTGCATGAAGATTGAAGCCACGTTGAATATATGGATTACATATTAAATTTTTCACATTCATTCATCCTTGATTTGAATTTAGTCCTTAAAAGACAATTTTGTTCCTAGCAAGGTAGCCTCTTGGGTATGCAATTTCAATTTATATGGCCCTAGTTATAATCAATTATAATTCATTTTAGTCTAACCTCAAGGGATATAATTTTTTTTTATATAGAAAATTCTTGTAGCCCTTTTAACAAGGAACATAAAATTGCAATTATATATGTGAAATGAATATTCTCTGAGAACAATAATACCATTGAAAACCTAATTATATGAATTTTTTAATATATATCATGGGACAAGCTACTCAAATTTTTCATTTTTTTTAATAAAAATTGAAAACATCGCAAATGAATTTTAATTTAATTGGAGGGAGCTTGTATGAATTTTTAAAAACTGGAGAGGTGTTTCAATTCTTCAATCATATTGTGAGTCTTTTTTCTAACATGTATGCAACCTTTCACTATTTATACTTAATTTTTTTAATTAGGCTTCACCTAACTTTTTGTCTTTTTAATTTGTTTTATATTTTACAAACAATGATGCCAATGCATGAGCATAGAGGAGAGAGCGTACGAGCCTTGAACCTTGTTATAGGTATGTATCTACAACCATTTAGAGGTGTTTATAACACATGCACTTGTAATATACATACACTATATCATGGAAAGAGTTTGTAATATAGATATCTATAATATAGACACCTCTTACCATAGAAGGTGTCCTTAAAATAGAGTCAAAGACTCATGGGCTCATAAATTCTATATGCTCATATGCTAGCACTCCCATTTTTACAAAAGTTGTCCTCCAAGCCATTTTAATGGTGGCCCTTGTGTATAATACAAGATTTGCATATATAGGGGTAGCCTAGAGAATCTTCCATGAAATTTTAGAACATGGGCATAAGTACTCCAACCGTACATTAGCAATTCAAAAAATGAGAGTGGTTAGCCTAGTAGAGAGAAGTTTGCTCATGTACTATTCACTACTACTCTCTCTACTCAAATAGTGTCTCCAGGCATTATATAATCCAACTTCTTGATCTTTTAGGGGTCATTTTGTAAGGAATTCTTAAATCACATGCAGCTAGAATTTTTATTTTAAAGCCATATTCATTATATTGAGACTCTTTGCAATCTCATTTCTATCTTTGACTTAAAGATAAATTATTTTATCTCTTTACTAGTATTTTTTTATAAATAGATAACAACACCAACTTTTAGAATGTCATTATAGGATCACTCTTTGAGCATTATTTATTTTTGGTTTCAATTACTATTTTTTTAAACGAATTTTCTAATGACTACACTAATGATGGTAAACAGTGTTACCTACACTAATTGATTTAAAACAGCCATAAGTTTTTACTCTCAATGAATATTTTTACCAAATATAGGTACAAAGTTTTTCCAACTACAATGCTATTAGGATCCATGCACTCAGTAAAAATATTCATGAAGAATAAAAACTTATAGCATTTCTAAAATAGTTAGCGTGGCTAATACTATTTACCATCATTAGTGTAGTGTTCTCTCTCAAAATCTGCGAAAAGTCTCAATATAGCGAATATGATCTTTTGGGGGGATAATTTGTTGATCATGAACAATTAAATGTTCTCTAATATTGCCTAATTCCTTAATTCATAGTATTTTAAGCCCTTCTATAATTAATTAGAGTTCTAAAAGAAGGATAAATTTTAGTACCCTTAATTACTTTGTTTTAAAAAAAATAAAGTGAAAAAGGCAAACACAAAGATTAAAGACAAAAATACAACATATAAACTACAAACACAACATTCATTTAACACAAGTTGAAGCGCTTAACATACATTGTGGCCTTCTTCCTAATGTAAAGTATACATCATATGGGAATCCTCAAATTGTAAACTGAAACAAGCAAAAGAGGGCCACGAAACAAAACAAAGATGAGAACACACATGAATTAGAAATTAAAAGGTTAACTAATAACATTCACATMCAAGAAAATGTGAATAACAAAATGAGACACCACAACCCTATCAACATGGTGATACACCATATATGCAACACCAAACAATATGCAAGGAAGTTAGAAAAGTGCAAAGTTGAAAAAACCCAGAAAGGCAAAACTAAACCAAGAATGTTGAAGTATTTAAGGTGCACCAACAACAATAACACTAAAGTGTTTAATCCCTTAATTGTGTTTATAACATGTTGTCAGTATATAAAGTACATGGTTGCCTTAATCTTGCTACATMCACTACATGTAAATCCACAAAATAAAATATTTTCCATTGCAAGCTAAGAGGCAAAACCACATGCTAAACCCTCTCATGAACAAGCTACATGGGTCACCGGCAAGAATGACAAGCTATGCCAATCTTCATCCATTGCTGCAGAAACCTCGTAAGGTTGCTGACTATAGCACAAAATGCTACGGAGCTCTTCCAACTCTCTATGGATAAAATTTGATAGGGTAGTTGTGCATAGATGATCCAAAAGTGGTGCCAAAATCTACCACAAATTAAAAAAATCCCATGTTGTAATGGAAGTTGTCCACCACAAATGCTCATTGTAAACCAATACATCCAAAGCATAATCAAAAGCTCAAACCTTCAACCCTCAGCTTGAAGAAAACAATATCTCCTATACCCTAAAGTTTTAGAAATCCCTAAAAAATGAATCTTTCATCACCTCTCTCACACATGACAATAAATGGCAAATCCTAGGTATGAGATATTTACAGTAAACAACAACAATGATCCCTAAACCAAAATATGTAAATTCATCAAGAGATAATCATTGTAAACTCTAAACCTACAAAGTCATAGCATGCACAAACACCACATTCACATCATTCCTTAGGAAGCGGTAAATGAAGTAGTGCTGCAATATAATACAAGATTCAAGGCATGCAAGTGAAGCGGAAACAACATTTAGAGCATCCAAGCATCCAAAGTGAAGCATCCAAAATCAAGCATCCAAAGTATTTACAAATTTGCAACACTGCAAATGAGAGGACTGGACTATAAAGCCATGCATGGACAAGAAATATCCATTTCATCATATTCTTACATGACTTTTCATCCAACCAAGTAAGTCAATAATCCTATAAATTGACCTTAATCACAATAAATTCCTAGATCTATATCTTTGAGGCTATTTTAGAAAAAAATTTACAAACATAAAGTATTATTTATATGTGTATCTTACTTATAATTGAGTGTACATTAATTTATATGCAATATATTATCTCTAATTTTTTTTAATTTTTTAACATTGAGATTTGATACTCCTATATATTATGCCGCACGTTGTTTGGTAAGAAAAATCTTGTTTCTCTCCCTAGGCTCTTGATCAAACAATCTTCCTTCTACCACTCAAAAAATTTAAAATGTATTGCAACAATGCAACATATGTGATCCTTGTGCAAATATGATACAACAAGTTTGCCCAACAAAAGAACCATTGACTAGTGCATTGAAAATTTTGATTATTCCAATGCAAGAATGCTCAAGAGGCTAGAAATGCCTTTTAAAGGTTAAAGTATTAAGTGGAGAAGACTCCTTGATTTGATACTCTTTAGTGATTTTAACAATTAAAAGATTAGTGAGTATTTCYACCAAAAAAGTTACAAATTCATTATATAATAAATAAACTTTAGTTTGAAACCTCGTTAAATTTTTTTAAACACTTCTTACAAGCCCTAAATGTGCAAGCTAGACAATGATCATTGTGAATTCTAGACACTAGCAAAAATATGGTCCACATAGTCTTAGCTCTAAAACTCACTCCTAGTCTAACTCATTAATTTATAATGAATTAAAGCTCAGTCTAAAAGGACCATGTTTCTACTAGTGAGAGCCTGAGCCCTTCCTTGTAATGACTTCTATAAAGTGCCAATATAACAATTTTTTTTCATTTCACTCAATCCAAAGGCAAATAAATTAAACCAATAGGCAACCAATGATATCACCAAATGTGATATGTTGCTAAGAATGTAAACTATTTTAATTTGAGTGAGTTGTGTTAGTAAACAAATTGGTCTCCATTAATTGACCTAAACCCTATATCCAAAATGTTTGCATGGTTTTGAAAGGAGTAATGAAAAGACACTTGACTCACTTCCGTGGGCTATAGCATTTGAAGCCTCTCTTCATATTCTTTTTTAGTCGTGATTCAAGTTCCAAAGGGATTAATTGACTTAATGGATTATATTAATAATAGGTGGAGTGAATTTCTATGAATTAATAAAGCATGACAATACCTTAGTGATTTTGGTAGTGAAATGAAAGTTTCAATTGGAGAGGCTTTGGAAAATGCCCTATGAACTATTGATCATTTGTCATTGAGAGGTTGTAAGTAATTCATGTGAAGGTAAGTTTTTCAAAGCACAAGAAGAGGTATTTCTCTTTGGTTTGTGCCGGTTCAAGTGTGAGATTGCTAAAGTTGGGCATTTTTAATAAAATCCAAAAGTTGAATTCTTTGTGGGTGTAGTCGTAATGGAGCATGTTAACATCAATTATTTGTTTGAATATGATTTCAATTCATTGGAGTTATTTTGGAAGCAAAATGGTGAATCTATATATTTGTGATTGATGAAAACTTCAAGTAAGAAGGGTCCACTATTTTAAATCATAAATAAAAAGAGAGGATGCAAAATTGTTCGACTTTCTAAGATGTTGCTACACATAACATTCTGTATTTGTTTGAGAAAAGAATGAAAATTGCTATGAGAAGCAAATTGCGTAGAAAAATTAAGATGGCCGATGATGAACCGGGTGATATTTCTCCACCATCTCCAACAACATGTGCTCTATTCTTCCTTTTGCTCTTATTTGTGAAGATTGCAAGCGACATTGATAATGGCACAGGTGGATCTTCATCAGATCATGACTAAATTTGAACTTGTAAGGGCCAATAACCAAAACCACATTCAAGAAAGATGACTAAAAATTTTGCCTCTAAAAATTACTCATACATTAAGAGTAAATTGAAAGTACTACATGTAGAGAATTCTCAAAGTTATAGCATCTAGTATGGGGGAAGTTCTCTTTGATCTTTTGGATCAAGAGTTGAGGCTACATCTACAAAAGCTATCAACACTTTATGATAAAAGAATTGCAAGGGTTGAAAGACTTGCAAGGGTCGTAAGAAATGTACAACACTTGACAATTTTAATGCTACTTATTTTATTTTATCTTGGATCGTGCTTGTTATGATTTTAAGGGCACGACAATATAGGACAACAATGGCCCAGTTTCTCACTTCCCGAGAACAACATTTTCTTACTTTCTATGTGTGAGCAAATTATAAAGAAAAAGATTACAAGTATAAAGCACCACAATGGTGTTTACAATAAACCAACCCATGAAATTGTTATGTTGCAAATTGTTTGCCTTTCACCAAAATTGAGGAATGGAGATTGTTGGCCTTTTGCCAAAATTGAGGAAGGTGAAGCGCCATGTTGGTTGAAAGGACATAGATAGCTTGGTAGATTGTGACATAAATTCTCAGCAATGTCATCCATGTCTACAAAKGATCAAAGCACAGGGTTTGAGGTTTCACAATATATYCCAARRATTCRACAATGCTTTCACAAGTCAYGTTAAATTTACCCTTCTTTCTACATATCAAATAACATAAATTAACCCTSTAGTTCATTTTTTTTCAAACATGTAGGATGCAGCAAGACGCTGCCCGACTTGAGTTACCCTGTCGACTGTTTTGGAAGTTCATTCAAATGTGAAGTCTTCAACAACTACGCCTTTTAAAATTTAGCTGAATGTACTTTTCATTGTCAAGAATTTTAGGGCAGTCGTCAACAAAGACATCTTCAACAAGTGGAGTTCAAATTACAGGAGATTTAGTTCACAATCTGGACAAAAGTAAGTAATCCACAACGGAATAAAACAAACGGAGTATTGAATATGACATCAAGCAAACCTTCACAACGGTTAATAAATTTCAAAATTTCTGCTTTAGGTAAGTCGTGAAACGAAGCTCACCCTGAACGACAAAGTTTTTGTTTTTGCCTCTACGCTAGCCACAAGCCTACTGAATTCTCTCATCATCACAACTAGTTCTGTTGCCTGCAGACGTTGATTCGCCTTCTGCTACTACTCATAGAAAGAAATTTRGAGKTTTAAAATGACCCCAGATGAACTGCTCCCTAACTGTTATACAAATAGTGAATTTGAAATGAYTCACGCAGCCACGCTTTTCCTCTTTTTCTTCTGCTTCTTCTCCGGGGTGGGCAATGCTCCATACGCTCCTACCCTCGAGAGAGGCAAAAATGAATGAGGGCCTTCTTTTTTCTTCATCTTTCTCTTCCTCTTCTTGCTCTTCTTCTCCCCCTCAGCTTCTAGGCTGTCAACATTTTGAACCTCGTCTTTCTCCTTCTTCACATTAGACTCATCTGCAGGAGCTTTATCCTTATCCGTGCCTTTCTTTTTCTTCTCGTCACGTTTTCCCTTGGAAAATTTCCGCGCTACTTGGCTTGGTCCATCCTGCAGTGCTTGTTTCTTTCTCGCCTTCTGGCTCAACACTGAATACTTCGGAGCCTCCCACTCCTCCCCACGATAAGGAGCCAACTTCTTAATAGACACATGCTGATTCAGYTCCTTGTCATCAGCTGTTAGAATATCCGCAACGTCCAGTCCAAATGTGTTTGGTTTCACACCCCGGTACTTAAACCTGGTGGGCAAATCGCCTATCATATCCTCATAGTCCAGCTTATAATATTCTTCTAAGTTCTTATCAACGGCAATCTTATCTTTAAACGACACCTTTTGAGTTTTAAGTGCAGCAGCAAAACCACCAGCCTTCTTGTCCCAGTCTTTGGGCAAACCCAGCTCTTCATCTTCTTCGTCAAAATTCGGTTTCTCGATGATACCCTCCTCGTCGTCCACTTCATTTCCAATCTCTGCATCYTCTTCCTGGTAATACGACTCACCAAAAGCTTCCTGCATCTTGCGATCATATTCCAATGGGTCAAAGTCTTCCTCTAGGTCGTCTTCAACAAGGGAAGCTAACCCAGCAGTGGCACCCGCGACAGTCTTGATTTTTTCCAGCTTCTCAACAATCTCCTTCTTTTTCAAATTCTTCAGTCGCTTGAGGTTTTCTTCTCGGGCTTTCTTCTCTTCGGCTAAGCGCTCGGCCTTCTTCTGTCGTTGTGTCTTGCGCACTTCTCCTTTCTTCCTGACAGTGCCATCGACAACCCGAGGGTTGCCCATCACTTGCGCACCCGCATTCTCCTGGAACCTAAAATTATACTCCGCCTCGTACTTGTCTTGGTCCTCCAGGTGCGCTTCGTCTTCACTAACTTCGCCAACGATGTCACGGTACGAAGGTACACGATTTCGTTCTTTGTCTATCCATCCTTCGTTTAAAAAATACTCCTTCAGAAACTTCTCGTTCGCATCGAGGTCGTCGTCTTTCTTCCCGAAGTAATCCTCGAGCTTCTTCGATATGTCCTGGTCCTTCTTTCGCCGCTCTGCTTCCTGCACTGCCTCGGCTGTCTCTTCTTCATCTTTCGCAAGCTCCTCGTTTGTCCTATGCCTCACTCTTAGAAGATCATCTGATAGGCACAAGCTCAGAGATATCAGCTCGTTTTCAAATACTAGGCCACGCGGATACCAACTGAAGGCCTGAGTCAAAAAAATCTAACCCTAACCTCAAAGAAGAGAATGCCACTTGCCTCCAGAATGCAGAAAAGAACAGGTTCAGAAAACTCAGCTCCTTTTCAAACTCTTGGCYAACAGGATGCTAGATGAAGGTCTGACTACGAAATCACTGTAAGCCTAAACCTAAAGAGAACTACCGTAAAAGTGAGAATTGTGCTCTGGATTAATGAGAATGCCATGTCGAATAGGTTCGGGGAAAAAAGCTCCTCATCGAGTATTAGGCCATCAGGTGAAGGCATAATTCTAATATCATAGAAACCTTATATTTAAGGATTCTCAGAGAAACGGCAATTGTGCTCCGCATGAAAGAGAATGCGAGATAGAAGAAGAAGAAGCGGAGAAACACACGTACCATCAGAGTCGTCGGCCTCCTCCACGCTGCGCAGAAAGCTATGCTTGAGCTCCTCCTGCTCGTCAGCGTATGTCATCACCTTCGGTTGTTTCTTCTTCGGAATGTCCTCGTCGTCATCTCCAYCGAGTAAGTGACGAGCCTGGACATCCTTCAAATATAACGGCTTCTTCTTCTTGGTATCAACTAGATTCTCCTCCTCCTCCTCGTCTTCTTCGTCGTAAAACTTCGCCTCAGGTTTGTAGATCGTCGGGTCCTTCTTCTTTATCATCGCCAGTGTCTCAAAAATCTGGAAGTCAGTCTTCGCAGGCAACTTCCCGTCTTCGTCTTCATCCTCCGACTCCGAGTCGTCGGAATCCGATCCCGCCATTCCTTTCTTCTTCAACTCCTGCAACCGATGCAAATCCTCGCGCTGCTTGTTATGTGTGAACCTCTTCGCGTAAYTCTCGTTCACGGTCCACTCGGCATTGACGTCCACCTCATCCTCSTCGTCCAGTAAAGMATTATTCCGCTTCTGTGCAGCCGAYTTTCTGAAACATAACRCCATTGCAATGCAGAGCACAAAATCCGAATTAAAAACCTCAAACCCTAAACCCTCTAAAAGCTAACGAAACGAAACATGGAGTACGAAAATTCGCAAACTTCGGCAAGAATCGTACCGCCTTCGAAGTACTGAAAGCAAAAAATTAAACGAAAAACCTTGAACCCTAAAAACCTTGAACCCTACACACGAAAGAAGAGAATTTACGTACCGTGGCATGGTGACTACCGGAGAAGATATTCAAAACGGATTTTTGGTGCACCTGCTAGAGAATTTAGTGATGGTCTGAAGTAAAATCACGAGCGACCTCGTCGAACTCTGAATTTTCTACAACCGACCTCGCGGACGAGTCTGAGACTCTGAGGAAGACCTAATTTGTCATGCTCTGTTTGGTACGAGCAGCCTGTGTGAATGGGAGTAGATTTCTTCTCGTTCTATGCGGATGCTGAAATGGATGAATATCGTACGTCAGATTGAACCGACCGACGGACCGACTCAGGCAGTCCGTCGGTACGCCGGAATARTTTCATCGTTGGACGGATGAAATGTTGGACAGATTTCAGTAGAGAACAACTGAACTGAATGGAGAAGCGATTTTATTTTGGGTATGCCTACCTTATAGTTTTCGGAGTTTTTGGAACTGTCTACCTTATACAGGACGTGATCCATTGTGAAAATGATCAAACATCATGTCTAAGCTAAATTTAGCTTTAGCAAATGTTTTCAAACAATAATCTTAATTCTTTTTTACTTATAACTTTGAGCTCTCTATTACTGTGAGAAAGTTCAATTTATTTTGTGAAAAATTGTAATTGTTATCATTTTTGTTGCAAAAATTGAACATAAATGAGCAAAAATAACAAAAACAATCCAAATTATTTGAAATTTTTTCAAGAGGTACAAGTAGCAATGAGATTAGTGTGAAAAAATTTCAATTGCTTGTTTTATTATTTACACCCAAAACAACCACAATAAAGATTCATAACTTAAAAGTAAGATTCATTTCAAGAAAAGAAAATATGGATGAAAAACACACCATATTGTGTTATTTGCATTCTAAAACATGGAGCTTTCATATGCAATAACTCTTTCAATTTTCAATGTTTTCCAAAATTTTAAAATGGGGTAAAACAAAATTTATCAACCTTCATTTTCTTAGTGTAAATCAAATTTCGAAAATGGTCATTTTGAAAATTGCAATTGAGGTTGACCAAGGCGCATCCACTTTTTGGATGCCCGGATCTTTGGGGGTTAACCCTTGAAGGATGGCGCGGACGTTTTGCATCCTTTGGATGACAAAAAAAACTCATCTGATGAGTGGATTCTCGCCAATTTTCATCTGTTCTTTTTGTGAAACTGACCACACATATGTCAATCATTTGATGGGAAGTCAAATTTAGTGTCTTTAATTGCTTCCATATTTTTAGGTAGGCCTAATTCTATGATGATAGGAAAGATTTCACATGAAAGTGTTTTGTGTCACGCTGTCCTTCTCGCGATTTTTGAATGGGTAGCATTAGGTATGAGTTTGTACAATTTTTCCAAAGTCAAACATGTGCATGAACAATGTTTTTCCCCTCGGTCAAGGACTACGTATTGCACCCCGACTTTCTCCACGGTGATAAGTCCGTCTTTTAAGGGTTAATAATTTATGTCCATCTTTAATAATTTAGAACACTACAAATTGTATTAAGTGTTATTGAAATTATATGTCAAGTATCATAAATGTCAAAAAGTGTGTCAAACATTGCAATTAGTTTGAGTTAATATCTTTTATTTGTATTGCATATACTTTGTTTAACAAAAATGTGGATTTTGGATGACATTTTTTGTGAAGATGTTTACAAATATTGTCACTTGTGAAGTTATAAAATTAATGTTCTTCTATATACCATCATGTAATATGAAACTAAATACAATTTTTAGTATAGTTGTTGACACAAATATTTAAACTTATTCTAATAACCAAAAAGTTACATGCTACAAATGTGCTCAAATCCATGTTCAATTGCTAATAAAATAGAACAAACAATTAGAGTCTTTTAATTGATGGGAACCATACTCATGTGCTAATTATGATGCTTTTAGGACAAAGTCATTAGAGTTACTTGTAAAGGTCATCTTTGGGTGTAACAATGGTGTCAGAAAAATGTTTAATTGAGGATAAGGTAGAAGGACCCATTACTAACCAATGCCCCATCACCAATCAATAGGCTACCGTCATTTCTGACCAAGATTGGAACACATTTTCATTTTCTCATTGGAATGTTTTATTTTTTATTTTTTCATGGTTTGGACCAATAAGTACATGACACATAAGTGAGCGGGACAATATGAAGCAATGAATGAAAATGTAGTTCTTGATTGGAATTGGATGATTCTAGATGTTGGTCATGAATCAAGCCCAACTTTTGCCTTTCAAAATTCATAGTAATTTCAATTCAACTCATAAAATTATCAAATTTTTTTGCAATCCCCTTTGTTTTTGTCAATGCACCTCTAAAAATATTTGCTTTGCCTAGCACTACCCTAGATCATGTCTAGAATTGCATATTTGATCGGTTATGGGTCCTTCTACCTTAGTACATAAGAAACACATCACTTAACACTAAGCACATTAATTTTTAGGTGGTCCAAGGAAATTCATCCTGTGATTTTGTCAAATTTCGGCTCTTGGAACCACATTGCACACACTTTACAATTAACTCTACTGTACTTTGAAATATGATCAACATTTTGGTGCTAAGATAGTATGCTCTAAAAACATTAGATGTTTTTTCAGCCCCGTAGAAGACTGTTTTAGGGTTGTTCCCTGCAAAAGGAACCAACGACTATTAGTATAAAATTTTCAATTTCAATTTCAAAAAAGAAAAAAAACATATATTCAAAAATGCCAAAAAATACAAAGAAATTGAAAACTAATTTTAAATTATTTTTTTTTCAAAAAATTATTTTAAAATTATTCAACAATTAAGTTTAAAAATTAATTAATTAATTAATTAGTATTATCTAATGTGGCAATCTCTTGCCCATGTCAGATTGCCTACGTGGCAGGGTTCCCAGAGTTTCCAATGCATTCCCACAGCTTGGGAACCCGTAGTCTTCTAAATCGTCCAAAAAACATCTAGTGCAGCTGTCTCCTTGAAACTGCTCCTATAAATAGCTGTAGAATGGATATGAGGTGATCCTTAAATGGACCATATTCACCATTGAGTGAATAAAAAAAAATTCTTTTTTCTTGTAAGAGCCAATCATTGTCTTTTATTTCCTCCCATCTCTTTACAAGTTACAAGTGGATAGATTTTGGAAGACCTGTGGTCACAAATAGGTGCCTATGCCCCAAATCTCTGAAAATTCATATGTAATTCAAAAATGCTTGAAGAAATGTGAAACCACTTGTGCTAAGTTCCAAATCCTTTTTCTTTCTCTGAAAAATAAGCTAAAAATATTTCTGTCCACTGAAACCTACAAAAAATGAGGACCAGCCCCTAAATGGTCACTTTTAGAGCATACTCCCTTATAGGGTTTTAACTTTCAAATCTGACAAGTGAAAGCCGTCCAATCACATATATAATTGTATATACAGAAGGATATATTCTCAGAATATTCCAGAATCTGATATTAGAGAGAAATAATGAGTTGGCCAGCGTTCACCTCACTGCGTTCCCAATGAGTGAGCCCCTGATTGGGACTCATCATCGCCGAGTCGAGTCGGCACTTGCCTGAGCGTAGCGTGGGAGTTACGGACAGAGCATTTATCTGGCATATATCCGGCATATACCCGGGAAGCAAGCCAAGCCAGCCACCCGAGGCTCGGGCCCCGTGCTGTGATCGCCGTCGCCGTGTCTGTGGCACAGGGCTGGTAACGCCATAGCCAAAAGCCTGGAGTTCTCCTTCCTCTACAGCCTCATTTTTCTCCTCTCTCATCACAACATCTTCTCCGTCAGTCTCTCAGACTTCCTCATCCCGAATTCGTCTTCTCCTTCGCCGTCCGCTTCCGCAATGGCGACCGCTACTGTGGAATCGCCTGCCGTAGTCGACCAACTCACGAAAATTCGCCTCGAGTTGGCTACGCTTGACCAGATCAGGTCCCGATCTCTTGCTCCTCCTCCTCGAAAATCATATTTCGTGTCATTGGATCTGTTTTGTTATCGCTCCCTTTCTTGCATGTTGCGATTTGGTTTTAATCGGTATGGATCTGCTAGTTCCTATCAGAGCTAGTGTTGTGGTTTCTTAACATTGCATTCTCGATTTGTGCGCTGCGCGGATCGGTGTAWTGCTTACACGGCCGATTGATTTCTTCTTTGAGAAATTTCACCTTTCTTGTTTTTTTTTTCAGTTTGTGGCTCTTGAGCTTCGTTCTTACATTTTTGCATGTGTTACGCTTTGCGTCAAGGAATCTTGAGAGAATCTATCTGTCGCTGATCTTTTAGTTTTTAATTTTTGCCGGTCAATCCTTCAATATCTTGGATAATGTGAAACGTGCTTCGAATTCGGATGTTTGTACAACTTGTTGTTCAATTTTGAGGGAACCGGTTGAATAGGCGTCTTGCAATGGTTGTTGATTTCGTGTTCTGGATTTGGTTCGGAGTGGTGGATTTCTGGTAGTATTGTGATTATTTTGTCCTTTCAGAATTTTCGCCTTTGTGTAGTTGCAGCTTTTTCGTTTTTTCGTTTTGCGGTTCTTGAGCTTGGTTCTTTTTGATGTGTTAGACTTTGCTGCAATGGCGGTAGGATTTCTGTACYGCTGGTGCTTTTGTTTTGTTTTTGCTAGTCAATCCTTGAATGTCTCTGATAATGTGTCACGTGCTGCTAATGCCGATGTATTTGCGAATCGYTGCTCAGTTGTTGAAGAAAGATAGTGGTTTATATGTTGAAAATCCGCACTGACGAGCAATGTGGTTTTTGCAGTGATAATGAGAAGCAAGGATTTCTTAAGCTGATCGGACGTTACTTGGAGTTTGTTCCACCACCTTTTACCTTTTTTTATAATAGAATGTTTTATTTACTGTGAGGATCGAATATGTAGAAGGAGAAAGTTTTACTTCAGAGTGCAGCCGGTCTCTCTATTCCATAATTTATCAAGGGATTGRTTCAGGTGGGTCAAGCATCTGAGTATCAAGCTCTAGCACGCGAGTTTCATAGATGGAGAAGCATTAATTTTCCGAGTCGACGCGAGTATGGCAATTTTTGTATTTTGATGCTTATCCAGCTACTACTTGGCCTGACAGTGGAAAGAGTGAAGCGATTGTGTGGGAGAAAATTAAGGCTCCAACTGATGAGGTTGTCGTTCCTTATGACAAGTTGGCCGAGTTTTCTGATGGTAATAACCTCTGCGTGTCTCAAGTGATTCTTACCTGCGTTTAATGATGTTGGTTTCTTGGAACTTGAAATGCGTTGTGGCAGAATTCAATGCAACAAAATGCTGGAGACTGCTTGGTTGCTGAAAGATCTGGAACTTGATTTTTTCCTCATATATTGTACTCAGGTATTTAATTTAATTTTTCAATCCTGAAAATGCAGACCCAACCAAGATCAAGTCACTGCTTGACAAGCTTGCAGTGCTTAAGCTGAATGGGGGTCTTGGAACAACGATGGGTTGCACTGGCCCTAAGTAAGTACTGCAAATTTAAACTGAGTCGTCATACTTCTTCTTGAAGCTCCATGTATCTTTCTATTTGAACCTTCTCCATTTCCTTTTTTGGTTTTGGTGATCAGGGTTTTTCAATGTTTTCGTTCTCATTGAAATATGTGTACTACCTCTCTTTTGTCGTGTGCGTAACGATTTATTCTTGGTGATGCAAATTCAGGTCAGTTATTGAAGTCCGAAATGGCTTGACATTTTTGGATCTGATCGTGAAGCAGATTGAGGTAAGAACTTCAAAACCATAAGCCATACTTTCATTTCTGTGGACCTATGGGTAACGAGAGTGGTACGTTTTAGTTGGTTGAGATGACTATGCTGAATGATCCTCTGCACCYTTGACTATTGTGATTTTTTTTCACAAATTTGACTTTGAATGGGGACTTTATCATCTGATTGAACTGGTAGAGGAATCTCACAAGTTTTCGTTCTTTTTCAGAACCTCAACCACACTTACAACTCCAATGTACCCCTTGTCTTGATGAACTCGTTCAACACTCACGATGATACCCTACAGGTTCTGATGCAAGCTTCGACTTTGTTTGTTTAGTCTGTTCTGCGTAAAGTTGAGTCACTGGTGGGAGACTTGTTTCTTTTTCTTGATACCTCCAATTGCTTGATTTCTTTCGACTCTTTATTAATCGAGAATACTCCTACTGTGACTTTCTCAAGAGGAGGACTTCCTACATGTTTCTGATTTGYTTGTTTCTTTTTCAGATTGTAGAGAGATACAAAGACTCTAAGTTAGAGGTCATCACTTTCAACCAGGTACTGTTCCTTTCTCACCATCTCAAGTTGTTATTTCCTTTCTTATCTTTGTTGCCTGAAATTTATCATGACAACGTGTAATTGATAATAAATACCGATCGTTTTCGTCTCATTGATTACAGAGCCAATACCCTCGTGTGCTCGCAGCGGACAAGATCCCTTGGCCTGCCAAGGGCAAGACGGACAATGCTGGCTGGTAAGATGGGGCTGTTGTTAATTATATCATTTCATGCATACGCAACGAATAGTTTCCTGATGGGAATCAACTCTAATCTTGCTACATCTCTTGCAGGTATCCACCTGGTCACGGTGATGTGTTCCCTTCACTTGCTAACACTGGAAAGCTTGATGAGCTTCTTGCCCAGGTATTTATTAAGCTCCTGTATGAGTTGCTAAACATGGYCATTGTTTTTGAGATTGGAGATCATGAGCAAAGACCCTAATTTTTTCAATTTCAATGTTTTCAGGGCAAGGAGTACGTATTTATTGCCAATTCCGACAATCTTGGAGCGGTTGTTGACCTCAGTATCCAAATTTACATTGTAGATTTCATTTCTTGAACCTGGCATGAATCTACTTGAACTATCACTGTTAGGTTTGATGCATATGGGTGTCCTTAGCCATGACCCAGAAATTTTGAATCATCTGGTTGAGAATCAGAACGAGTACTGCATGGAGGTGACGCCAAAGACTCTTGCTGATGTCAAGGGTGGAACCTTAATCTCGTATGAAGGCCGAGTTCAGGTATGCTGTGGCCCTTGAGATCAAACATCTGTCTGTTTTTCTTATTTTTTTTATGGAATATCTTATAGTTATATTATATTATGGAATATCATTTGAGTTTCTTTGGTGCAATTTTGCTTCTTCATGTCCATTTCTTCATCGCATTTTGCCACAGCTACCATTCATTGCTAATTGACCAACATTGTATATGTGGATGCAGCTCCTGGAAATTGCACARGTTGCTGATGAGAATGTAAGTTTTAAACGATTTCTTAACTCCGTTATGTTCTACGAATTTTTCAGATGTAGATATATTAAAACTGCTTATCAATTTACATATTGCAGGTCAATGAGTTCAAGTCAATTGACAAGTTCAAAATCTTCAATACCAACAATATGTAAGCTCTTAGACACTCTTTGCACTCTCAGTTACTCCAAGCTTTTTCTTTTTGAAATCCTTAGTGCTTGTGGAAAATGAGACGCGTTGATCATAAATCTGACAATGACGTCTTTTTTCTATTCATGCAGGTGGGTAAATTTGAAGGCAATCAAAAGGCTGGTTGAAGCCGATGCTTTGCAAATGGAGATCATTCCAAACCCTAAGGTGATGCTCGCACCTTTGGGGGAGGTCTTCTATTTTTGATTAGCTATTGCAGTTTCCAGTCTGATCTACCGGTTGATTACTTGTTGGTGAAACAGATGTTCCTTTAGTTGTGCTAAAACTATTTCTCATATGTTTTGGCTCGTTTCTTACAATCCACAGGAAGTAGATGGCGTGAAGGTACTTCAGCTGGAAACGGCTGCTGGGGCTGCTATTCGAGTATGTATTATATCTTCCTAGCCCTGATTTTATTGATTTGTGCTTTTATAGACTCTACATAGTCCTGGATTGTGGAAATCACTGACAGCAATTACATGTATGACAGTTCTTCGATAGGGCCATTGGTGTGAATGTCCCTCGATCTCGCTTCCTACCAGTGAAGGCTACATCCGATTTGCTGTTGGTTCAGGTAATTCTTCTGCCCAAGGTGTTGAATGCAGTGCAAGGAAGGCATCATGGCATTTTGGGCCTGAGTTTTTGTTCAAATGTCGCGCTACGTCTATTTTTGGACTGCCCGAAGGATGAATTTTCTAGAATTTTCTGTGGTCATCCATTTATATGATTCTCTAGCTTCTGAGTTCATTCCATGTCATAAGTTTTCATCGGTTGTTTGTTGTAGTCGGACCTGTACACTGTGAAAGAAGGCGCAGTTGTGCGGAATCCCGCAAGGACCAATCCTGAGAACCCAGCAGTCGAGCTCAGCAGCGAGTTCAAGAAGGTGCTCATTCACTAAGTTTGCAACATTCAACACTATCAGTCTTAGAAGCAAACTAGGTCGGAGAGGTTGCGACTGAGTTGCACAGAAATGTTACTGTAAGTTGTGGTTTTCAGTTTTCAAATCCTTTCGCKTTCTTACTGCTTTTTCTTACTGCTTGACCTCCGTGTCCAGGTTGGCGATTTCTTGAAGCGATTCAAGTCTATTCCCAGTATCATTGATTTGGTCAGCTTGAAGGTCAACGGAGATGTATGGTTYGGCAAAAACATTGTYCTCAAGGTATTCATCCACTTCTCTGAACATTGTTGTCATGTTATGCTCCTAATAGTTCACTGATTACCCTGGTATTGTTTACTTTCCATTTTGCTCCATCCTGGATCTCTCTGAGCAGCTAGTTTGAATGGATGTTACAGGGCAAGGTTGTTGTCCAACCTGCCAAGGGTGAGAAGCTCGTGTTGCCCGACGACGAAGTCATTCAGGACAAGGTGATTAATCATTGAAGAATTTAATCATGTAAGATCTACTACACTAAACTCTGCACTGGTGWRCCATTTTTTGWTTGTGTTGAATGWTTTAWTTCTTCTTTGCAATGCTGTGAGTATTAGTACTAAGCCCCTATTTGGTGTTGACTTGCAGAATGTAGTAGCTGCAGTTACATACACCGACTTGTAAGCCTTACAGGTTCAGGAGGGCATATGAGCCTGGTATCTACGTTTGTGGTTTTGGTGTTTTAATTTCTCATTTTAGATCCCGTTAGTCTGTSCTGGCTAGTTATGCAGGGCATGACTTGAAGACGGTCAACTGTGACAAGTATGTTCAATATGAGCTCATTTTTGCCGTATCTGATAAGCTTAGGATGTATGCTGGTGTTGAAATTTACCGGGAGTTCGATTTAACTGTGCCTGCTAGAATTTGGTCCGACATGCAAAACTGAGAATCCCATCAAACTTAACGAAAGTATGCATAGGCGTACAGTAACAGTCAATAAGTATACCGGTAGACAATATGCATTTCATAGCTCAAAGGATCTGAAAACCATGAACTGCAAAATGGAACAATATTCTCAAAAACTCATGAGATCAAGAACGTTAAAGTACATTGGAAAGATCTTGTAGTCCCTTTTCAACATATAATGCATTCATACATTGAAAATTTGACAAAACGTAAATAAACAAGTACACTAGATACCTTTTTCGTGCCTTCAATTTGTTGTCTAGTATCCATACCATTGGTAGCAACTGCCAAATGCATTTTGTGGGGGCATGGTGTTAATGTGAAGTGTAGAGTTAATGTCCTTGAAATTTATAGTGAAGATAAATGTTACCTTCTTCATTATACGGTAGCTTACATTCCATTGACTCTTTTTTTCAAATTTGCCAATTTTTCACGCTTTTATGAGGCTTTTGAGTTCAAATTGACAATTCATGTGTGTGTATGAGTGTATGTGTATGAGTGTGTGTATAAAACACTTCAAAATAGTACTACCTTCGTCTCTAAATGAACTTTTTGTTGGACAAAATGTTTTGGATTAAGGCTAAAAATAACATTTTGTAGACTTGTTCATGTTTATGTTGTAAGTAAAACTTGGTGAACTTTTAGCACCCTAGAAATTTTGAGTTTTGGAGCCCTTTTGAGAGTACAATTTTGAAGTATTGAAGAGTGAATTTTGGGGGGTATTTTCAAGGAGTGCTAGTAGACATTTGATTGATGAGTGTGAGTTCATCTTTTTATAGGCATTTTGTATGAGCCAAAGATCATGTGTGGACCTGTGTTTTGCCTTCCAAAGCTTCATCTCCTTCAATTGGGCAATATTCAAAGAGATGCAAAAAAATAAGAACAAACAATGTCGATTGATCATTTTATTTGTCTTTTGATTAATGATTTCATGGATGGAGAGGGAATTACTCTCGGAGTTGTTTTGTTGATCCTAGATAGCAATCATAAGCCAAATTTGTTTCCCAAAAAAAAAGCCGCATTTAACAAATATGCAATGTCACAAGTGCAACATGAAGATCATTTGGGGACAAAAAATTAAGGCTAATAGGAAGATCACTATGGATCAGAGGGCGTATTAATAATCTTTTGATCCTTTGAATTTTAAAGATGCCTAATCTTAATTTTGAATAAACGAAGATCAAAATATTATTTTTTTCAAAAGAATCTCCAATTAACGTTTATCAAAGAATAATAAAATATCTTTATAACACATTTTCCATTGGAAAAGAGTACTCTCTTTGGCCCAAAATGATCTTGTTGGCATGTATTGTTTGTTCCAAATTGATCTTCATGTGTGACATGGAAAGAAGGGCCCACACTTTTTGAGATGCTAAAGATACAGGGTGTAGGAACTCAATAAATGTGTTCAGCTAATGTGCAATCATTGAATTTCTATGGAGCCATTGAATTTCCTTGCAACCACTACCTTAATTAGTTAGAATTTGAAGTTTTTGTGTGGTGTGGATGGACCCCCAATGGCTAACATGGAAAGGCTTAACTCTCTAAAATTTCAAGGACTATTTCAAGGCTAAATTTATTTCAAGAAGTCCTAGTCAAAGAGGTACATGAGGTTCAGACTTATCCAAAAAAATTTGCAACAATAATTAGTGGGAGTATGCTTTAGACAACAGCAATATGGGAATTACAATACACAACGCACACAACACAAGAATTCAGGAGGAAAAACACACTCCATGGAAAGTTGGCCAATGGTGCTCCATTAAAATGACCCTGAATCCCACTTTTAAAGCTCCACAGATAAATTTTGAAATCTTATTTGAAATTGAGACTTTTAGAATAGTAGGAAAGCATTACACTGTATTTACAACTCAAAACAAATTTTAGAAAATCTTTTTTTTCAACCTTAATCTAGAATTTTTTTTTTTAATATCAAGATCATTTAAGGACGGAAGGATTATTTCTAAGTAGCCTTCATAAAATCACATATATTAAAAAAAAAAATCAACCAAGATAATATCTAAACTATTCCAAATAAGAATTTGAACATGGTTCATATTATTGAATTGTCAAAGGGTTTGTTGGATCTCTAAAGGTTGAGGCAAGATTAAGGTAGAAGCACCCAAAAGTGTCCCGTTATTCCCATTCTTGTACCTTAGACTACCACTAAATGTGTCTAGACTTTTGTTAATGTGTCCTTCAAATCTTTAATTTCAATTTGTTGATCAAAATTGAGCATGTGTCCTTCAAATGTGTCATGATGCATTTGGAAGGACACATAATTAACTTAATATTTGTATATTTTAGATTAAGGTCCACATATGTGATAATTTTAGTGGTCTAGAAAACTGGCACTTTGAAAATCATAGATACTACATACCACATCTGAGGAGTCTATTTTATTTTTTCAGAAAAAAGAGTTATCATTTTAACCCCTAACTGCATTAGCGACCATATATGGTCAATTTAAAAATTCAGGCTCATTTTGGTGTGGGCCGTTAATTTCTTGAGTCCGTTTTTAAAAAAAAATTAGACAGTTTTGAAGGTTAATTATTGGAATCTTTCATTTATCATTGAAAGAAGTGAGCATTTGATTTTAAAGAGGTCTTAAAACACATGTATGTACCACTAGTAAGGAGTAAAGCTTGCAAATTTTACTTCATTTCCCAGCTTTGAGCAAAATTTGCCAATTTCACTTTATTTGTGATCTAAAATATTTGACAAATCCATTTGCTTTGAAAATGGTCCCAATGGAAAGAAAAAAGTGTTTTCATATACATATTCAAGTGTTAATTTGGAGTTATTTGCGGTCTCTATTTTTTTTTAAAACTCTCTAAACATCTATATGGTCAGATTTTGAAAAAAAAAATTTGCTTCGTTGAGGACAACTATAAGCCCATGCACTTTTTTCATAGGAAAAACATCCTTGGAATGGCTTAAGCATTTAGGATTTTAGTCATAAAAAATCACCCATCATTTACTCCCACTTTCAATTCTTATTCTTAATTGTATTTGATATTCTAAAGTAGGAGGCTTTGAAATTGCTTGGGCTTTAAACATTGCCCCTATAAGAGGACCATGAACAATGTAGGTGGTTTGTAAAATTGATAGCAAATTTTTTGAAGTAGTAAAAAGTGACTACAAGAGCGCCATTTTGGATCATTCAATGAATAGTGCATACAATCTCGTAGTTAAATTTTGAAGACGAAAATGATTGTAAGAAAAAATATCCAATTATGTGCCATTCATCAGTCGTAAATGCGTAGCTAAATTTTGAAGATAAAAATGATAGTAATAAACAACAAATAAAAGTAAATATAGAGTGGGATTTGCAATGTACAGAAAGAAGAGATGTTCTTTTTTGGACTATAATGACAAAGAAATTAGTGCATTAAATTGCATGCCTTGTACAGAACATTTCTTAACCCTTAACCTTTCAAGGACTAGGAAGACACGATGTGTCCTCTTCAAAGTTTTCAATGGCAATTTCTTGGGAGGGTGAAACAAATCTCAATATTTTCTAGACTAAGATCTTGTAGATTAAGAAGTTTTCATACTTCTTGCATATTCTGATTTTCTTATTTTGAGTGTAAAAAGTAGTTAAAATTTTATTTAGGTTATGTAGTCAAGAATGTAGTCTAGTACAAAAAGGAAGCAAAAATAATGTTTTTTCATGAAAAGAGTAGTAGAAATGGAAAAAGCATGTTTATAGATGTTTTCATTCTTTTATGCACATAAACAAACAATTTTTGAAAAAGTAAGTTCAAATTTTAATCTTTAACAATTTTTAAAATAAAAGACTAAATCTAGTATAATTAACAAAAATAAAAATGATTAGAATGATTTCAAAATTTTATAAAATATTCCAAATAATATGATAGTAATATCAATATGAATTAAATGCATATATAAATTTTTATGAAATTTGTAGAATCCAATATGGTTGGTTTTGACTTTCTACTCTTCATGTTTGAAAATGTATACAAATTTGTGAGAGTTTTATATTTTTCAAATTTTCAAATAAAAGAATACAAAATTTTCTTTGGATTCCAAATAAACTTTTTTTGGGGGTAAGAATCCTTCATTCATCTTTTTATAAATTATATTCTCCAAAAAATGCCTTTTTTGCCTATGAAGTTGATCATCCTAAATTGTTATAATCTAAAAATCTAACAGTCAAAATTTTCTACAATTAATTCTATGCATACTATATAAAGTAGTCTTTACTTCTGTATGATTAAAACTAAAAAATTTAAGCACATCTATGTGCAAAAAAATATCAAAGTGGTATAATTCATTGAAATCCTCCATTGTCAAAACCGTGTTAGTCTTTCAAGGGTTAAAGGACGGACCGATTGGAGCAGGGAAAAGCAGGGTACAATATGTAGTGTTTGACGGAGGGGAAAAACACTCTTCACAGACATGTTTAGTTTTGGAAAAATTGTACAAACCCATATGTGATGATACCCATTTAAAAATTGTGAGAAGGGTAGCGACGTAGCGTGGCACAAAACACTTTCAAGTGAAAACTTTACTATCTTCACAAAATTATGGCTACCTAAAAATATGGAAGCAATTAAAGACACTAAATTTTACTTCCCATGATGATTGACATATGTATGGTCACTTTTGTAAAAGAACGGATGAAAATTGGCGAGTATCTACATCGAGAAAGTACCCCCCCATTGAAACAATATTGTTTTAATAGGTTCACAATCCAATTTTGAAAATATATTGTTGTAGTATACCATCAATACTGTGACAATACTATTTCAATGGAAGACATTGTTTCCACTAAAACTACATTTGTTATAGTACTGATGTTGTACTACAACAATAAACTTTCAAAGTTGGATTGTAAGACCACTAAAACAATATTGTTTCAATGGAAGGGATTGTTCCCATTGAAACTACATTTGTTACAGTACTGATGTTGTACAACAACAATAAACTTTCAAAGTTGGATTGTGAGACCATTGAAGCAATAGAGCATCAGTACTAATACAATGGGGGTGTCAATTCCCGATGTACTCACAAGATGAGTTTTTTGTCATCCAAAGGACAAAAAAATGTCCACCTCATCCAGCAAGGGTTAAATATGGAACTTTCATGATCCCTTTCAAGATTTGTTGTGCTCTATTCAAGGGCAAATTCTCTTTGATTATTGTTTAAGTTTATTACCATCATTGGCAACCTATGCACTCTTCGCTTTCATAAATCCTTCGCTTTCATAAATTGTGAATAATTCATTTTAAGTCAAAAATTTACAGTTTGAATTTCCATACATTTGTTTTCCACTTCTGTATCTACCAAAAAGAGTTGAAATGATTGGGCAATTACTTTCTTTGGCAGATCTATTTTTCTC
Source organism: Pleurozium schreberi (assembly GCA_006891605.1). Lineage (NCBI taxonomy): Eukaryota > Viridiplantae > Streptophyta > Bryopsida > Hypnales > Hylocomiaceae > Pleurozium > Pleurozium schreberi. Next base: position 75,227 of record VACF01002488.1, on the reverse strand, counting down.
CTTAGATGTGCGTTCATGATACTCATACCTTACTTCAAAATCAAAAGATATGGTTGCATCCACTCTGATCACATTGACTTGACTACTCTCTAGATTGAACTCTAGTTTCACCATCAAGAAAAGATGCACCATCATCTTAGCTTCCAATGGAGGTGGAAGACAAAAGAGTGRMTCTTTCATAACAATTCARACCCCCYRCYCCAAAGGCCCTACCAAATGAGATAAAGTATTTCTTCCAGAACATACACTGGTCCTGGCAGATCTGTAWATCGCGGTTTATACAAAGCATGTCAGTTTTAAGATCAAGCTAYATAAGTAACCAATGTTTTAAAATATTCTAGGCAGTGTCAAAGCTTGTGGCATGCACCTAGATTCTGAACATTGTCTTCATTCCAAACTAAGAAGATTAACAACAAATTTAGTGGACACCTGTACATAGCTGTGCACCGCACTGTATCTGGTTTGGGTTGTTTAGAGCTCACAATCAAGGAATATGAGCAGACAGCAGCCTGGTGATGACCATAACTCTACACGAMTCACCACAAAACTAGCAACTCGTGAAAAAACTACTTTTTATCACCTTCATCCCCAGCTTGGCGAYCACTTTCTTTACTCATCCCCTCTTGAATCTGCTTAACGACGTTCACTCCCCGAGGATTATGAAGTCGAGGTAGATGTGAAAAGCGGGCCTGGTTCACTTCAGGAGTGGCACTTTCCACCTGATTTTCGGAGACAGGTTCCGCATTCGCTACTTCCACGGGCCTCGATACACTAACTCCCCTAGGATCATACATGTGTGGTGGAAGGTGAGAAAACCTTGGTATGTTGTCGTCACCCTGAAATGTGTTGCTGTGATCTTCTTGTRCCGATTCACGTTCTCCGGGAACAGGATTTGAAGTTCTCGCTCCTTGATGAGAAAGCCCTACTCCTCTGGGATTGCGTAGTCGCATGGGGAGGTGCATGAAGGTTGGTTTAGCGTCATTGGCACTGGCTTCTACTCCATCGTTAAGCTGCCGTTCGTACACATGAAGATGTCGTCAGATTATAACAGTCAGGGACTTTCACAAAGATGCTTTATAGGTCTGCTTCCTGACTTGCTTTAATATCGTGCAAGCATGTCAAAATTGAGAGAAACATCGTGTGACTGCAAGACAAGTGTTACATACATCACAGAAAGGCAGAGCCAATTATATGAAAAATCGTCTCTAACGTATATCAGTGCACAATGAAGTTTTGGTCCGCGTCAGTTACGACCATTCCAACTACATTCTTTCATAATACAAGCATACACAGACTAATAAAAGAGTTGGATTTCTTCTAATCGATTTCGATGACACCGAAAATGGAAGGTCCAGTTTGATAGTTTTCCAGCTAATATATGAAGATAAAAACTCACCAGAATTATCATTAATGCAAAACACAGAGCAACCGTGACTTTGTTTTTAAAAATGTTCATCTGCCAACAAGACGTAAACACCTTTGTCAGTACTACCAGGATTAATTTGTTAGAAACTAGATCCAAAATACTGCCCCCTATCGAAATTGATATACGTGAAATTGAAAATATTTTTAGAGTCTGCGGACGGTGTCGCATGTACGTCTTGAGAAGAGAAATGACGGACTCTAGTGCTAGCTCTCGGYATTCGTTCCAGGTCGATTTTATAAAGCTCCGCTCAAACGATCCTCACATCAGAACAGCTCGCCATATCACCCCGACCCGAGCATGACAAGTGAGCGCTGCTACTGAAGAGATAAAATTGACAAAAACTATCCTCAAAAAATTCTACGCCCTTAAATCCTGGAAAACTCTCAAAGAGGTGTCATTAAATTCCCTGCGTGAAGCTACCTTCGAAACACGAACATCGTGTACGACACTGCTAATGTACGGTTGCCTCCCCGGTTCCCTCAAACCCTACGCAGGCGTCCAGAGGAAAGTCTGTGCACAATATAAATTGTTTCAGTGCTGCTAGGCTTCTATAGAAGAGCAGCGAAAGCAAGAATGAAATATCACTAACCTGGCCGACACCTGACACTGGTGCGTTTCCATCGGACGCCATACCTACAGCATCGATACAACGTCAGAAAAAGGTAAACTTCTACCAGATTCAGTCACTAAAACCTTAGCTAAACATAAAATTGATATAAAAAGTAACTAATAAAGCCGCGGTGCTCGCAAAGCTAAGCCCCAAGTTATGCATATTGAGGAAAAAGATGGAGCCACTGAGCGCCATCAATACTTATTGCATCACAGCAACTGTTGCACTTGCACAGCCAGAAATTGGTACTACTCGTCGCTAAACATCTTAACTAAACATCCTAAATAAACAAACAATACAAGAGACTGAAAAGAGGTCGAAGTCTAACACAAAAACTTTCCGAATAGATTTAACCTTCGAACTAAATTTCAGAGGACAGCAAAGTCCTCAGCGTGTAGGAACCAGCAATGAAGGCAAAGCGATGGTGCAACTTTTTTTTATTAAGCCAGGCTTGCAATATATTAACAATCACACTCCATAGCACCCAAAATTGAGAGGAAGAGCATCTCACCGGCCGCCGAGTGTCTCAACGCCGCAAATGTTTAAAGCTCTTACGAAACCTCAAAACACAATCTCAAAGAAAACGTTCAATTGTACGCAAACTCTGCTGCAGAAGAAGAAGCTCTGAGCGTGCTCTGCAATAGCCTGAATGGGAAGGTCGGAGAGACGAGGTAGAGCTCCTTTGTAAGGAATGCAAGACCTAATATGTGCTTCCTCTGTACATTATGTTCCCGTTTCTGTCATTTCAGGGAGTTAAGAAGACAAGATGTAGATTTACGAAGAATCTGGACCGTACCTAGATGTTAGAAAAGCTGTCGCTTTCTGGTTCTTCCAGGTGGCAATCATCCAAGCGCTTTTGGACTACAGCGCCTCTTTATAGATAGACGAACCTCATTCGGATATTTTTGTAGTGAAGCAAGCGAGAAATGATTGATTTTCACCAAAAAAAAAATATCGAAAATATCATCATGCATACACACGCAAATATATAAATTTTTTAAATGAACTTGAATTGTATACTTGAGTCAAATTTAATTGACCTTCTCTAAAAATGTTGCAGCTTTGTCTTGTTCCACTCAAAGATTGGGGAGAGTAAAAAAATAAAAGGCAAACTTTGTTATGCACTTGGGTATTCATTTTAGAACGATCTCATGGCAATTATTGAAACTCGTTATTTTTTATCATAATGAAACTATTTGTCCCTTCTTAAAATCTAACATTAAACAAGTGTTTACACTTTACTCAAAAGTAAGAATTTGATAGGTCAATTCCAAGATTTTTTTTGGATCAGTGTCCCTCTTGGTGACCTCACTCTATAGGCCAAATTTTGAAGGGACAAACCAGTAGAGGTTAGAATTCTAACAATCTAGAGAAATTTAGCCAAATGCATTTGAATTGGGGAGAGAAAAGAATCTTTAGAAGACTTTGGAGGAGCAAAATGGATCAAAAAACAAAATGAGGTCCTATCTTATCAAGGTTTATCTACAATTATTCACCAAATACCACTAATTGGAGCAAGATTCATGCTTTAATTCTATTTTTATTTTTGRAATTTTCTCCACCCTTTGAAACTACAAGGTGTGTGCCTTGTGAAGAATTGCTTCCAAAGCAATCGCTCATACTTAAAGATTTTCAATTGGAGTCTTTCTCAAATTAAAAAACCTCAAGTATAAATGAAATCTTTGAAAGCAATTCTTCACAAGGCACATCCCTCATAGTCTTAGAGGGTAGAACAAACCGAAAACATTAAAAAAAATTGAATCATGAGTCTTGCTACATTTGAAAAACTTCAAATATGACTTATTGCTTTGAAAGCAAATCTTCACAGTGCACATACTCCCTCGTTTCAAAGGGTGAAGAAAACCCAAAACACTTCTTTTGCCCAAAATAAAAATTGAATCATGAATCTTACAAAAAAAAATTAATGAAAAAAATATATTGTAAAAATATAAACCCTTAAAAAATGTGTATCTAAATTAGCACAAGATGTTTACTAATTTCATTCTATATATTTTTACACAAGTACTTTAGCTTATTTAAATTAAATTTTTCTTAAATGTATAAGAAAATATAGCAAAAACAAAAGGTTGTGCCTCTACGTTTTGTGTTTATGTATAGTTCTTCGTATTGATTTTTCAATAAAAGAATGGAAATGCTCTAATCGACTTCCTAAACCAAAATCAATGCAAGCATACAAAAAAAGTCACAACAAGAATCTTCTAACAAGAATCTTCTAACAAGAATCCTCTAACAAAAATCCAAGCAACATGAGGGAAGAGCGGACTCACAAAGGTGGCAACCAAGTTGTTTATTTTTGCGTGGTTGGGATGATTGGGCTAGGTAGGGCATTACTCATGGAGGACGAAATTAAAGCCTAGGCCAAGCGTATTCTCAATGAAAGGATGGAGGTGCTCTAATCTTTTGAAGTATAAGTGGAACATCTTAATATCACGTTAACCCCTTAAGTTCCTTGACTATGTTTTCACCAAAAATACTCCAAAACTACCATTTTGAGTATAAGTACCAAATTTAAAAAAAAAATTAAAATTAAAATTTGTCGAGAAATGTAATTATAGGATCTTGTAGTAAGCTAGTTTGAGAAGATGTGAAAAAAATTCAGAAATTTCCACAGTGTGGATTGCAAGATACTAATGTTTGAATTGACAAGTCTACTGCACTTCACAAGGTCATTTGCATGAAAAAATGTCCAAAAGGGTGTGATTTTTTGGGTTCATTCTTTAAGGCAAGTCGGCGACATGCTTGAAAAGTTTCAAATCATTTGGAATTGTACGACATATTAGAAAAAAATGGTAAGTAGAAAAAAGAAGAAGATGATTCAAAATACCCAAATGTCAAGAATTTAGTTATGAAATTGAAAAATGTCAATTCCAATGGTTGTCATGTTGTAGCACCTCCATTCCAAAATGGTCTTCATGTTGGACAAAATGTTCCAAATTAAGGCTAAAGATAACATTTTTAAGACAATGTTCGCATTGTAAGTAGAGTATGGCACACTTAGCATTTTTAAAACTTTGAGTTTTGGAGACCTTTTCAAAGTGCTGTTTTGGAGTATTAAAAAGTGGAATTTTCCAGACATTTTCATAGAGCACCAGTGGCCATTTGATTGTTGAGTGTGAGGTTGTCATATTATGAGCATTTAGTATGGTCCAAAGACCATGTGTCAATCCCTATTTTGCCTCCAAAAGCTTCACAGGAAGCTTCATCTCCTTCAATCAGGCTATACTCAAAGAAATGCAAAAAAACAAGAATAAATGGTGTTGATTGACCCCTCCATTCGTTTCATTTTGTTTTTTGATTGATGATTGCATAGTAGATGGAGGGGAGAACTTAGAACTAAAAGTTGGTTTGTTGGTCTTATACAACAATTGAAAGCCAAATTTGACCAATTCGCAATGTTACAAGTGCAACAAAAAGAACATTTTGACCAATTCACAATTGAGTTCACAATGTCACAAGTGCAACAAAAAGATCATTTTGGGAAGACAAAAAATTAATCTCAACAAGAAGATCATCATGGGAAGAAGAGGATAATAAACAATCTACATCCTATGATTTTAGTTTTTTCAGAAAATATTGAAATTGAATTAAATGAACAGCTTCAAAGTTTATTTTAGAGTAGGAAATCCATAATCACCCGCAAACTAAAACTCTTCATAACTTTCATCTCATTGATCAAAATGGAATGGTTCAAAGCTTTCTAGATGTATATAAATCTACAATTTTTTTTTTTTTTAAAACTGCAAAAAGTAATTTTTTCTCATCTCTTTAGATTGCCCACCCAGTGAAGAGAACTACATATCATATAATAACTTTTGAACCATGCACTCAAAAGCTATGAAAATTGTTGGACCTTAAAGATATTCCTCCTCCACATGTTGTGTGGAAATTTCAATAAATAAAATTTTTATTTTATTTGTAGTGAGCTACCCAAAATTTCTATGTTGCCAAAAAAAGGCAATTTGGACATTTAGGAGTTAATTGTATCCAATATTCAAAGTAAAAAACAAGAATTCCATCAAAACTTATCTTGTTTGTTTGTTTGTTTGTTTGTTTGTTTTGTTTGTAATGTTGAGATCTCTCGGACCGTGTGTCCGTTGGTGGCTTGATTGGTACTGTCGACAAGTTCTCAGCGAAGAGGGGCGCACGGGCTTGGTTTCGTGGCATTCCCACCTACGGGGTGAAAGTTATTGAATTTTGAAGTTATTAATGCATCCAAAAATTAAAAAATGACTTTTACTTTAATTTTACCTATGGCAACGGCACAGGGCACACTAATAACAATTAAAATTGGAGGAAAGAAAATCCCCATCTATCCTTTAAATCAGGCTGTTTGTTTGTTTTGTTTGTTACGTTGAGATCTTTCAAACCATGCGTCCGCCGGTGGCGTGCTTGGTACCATCGAAAAGCTCTCAGCGAGAAGGGGTGCACGGACTTCGTTTCGTGTCGTTCCGACCTAGGGGTGAAAGTTATTGATTTATGAAGTTTTAATGAATCAAAAAATTAGAAAATTACTTCTACTCTAATTATGCCTGTGGCAACAACACAGGGCACACTAGCCTATACTTTAAATCAGGCTGTTTGTTTTGTTTTGTTTTGTTTTATTTGTTTGTTTGTTACATTGAGATCTCCCGGACCGTGCGTCCTCCAGTGGCGTGCTTGGTACCGTTGGAAAGCTCTCGGCGAGGAGGGATGCACGGGCTTTGTTTCGTGCCATTCCGACCTATAGGGTGAAATTTATCGAATTTTTGAGTTATTTTTGGTTTTAAAAATTTAGAAAATTACTTTTACTTTAATTTTGCCTGTGGCAACGACACAAGGCACACTACTCTATCCTTTAAATCAGGTTGTTTGTTTTGTTTTGTTTTGTTTTGTTTGTTTGTTTGTTATGTTGAGATCTCTCGGACCGTGCGTCCCCTGGTGGCGTGCTTGGTACTATCAGAAAGCTCTTGGCGAGGAGGGGTGCACGGGCTTTGTTTCATGGCGTTCCGACCTACGGGGTGAAAGTTATTGAATTTTGAAATTTGTAATGCATCCAAAAAATAGAAAATTACTTTTACTTTAATTTTGCCTGTGCCAACGGCACAAGGCACACTAGTCTATCCTTTAAATCAGGCTATTTGTTTCTTTTCTTTTCTTTTCTTTGTTTGTTTGTTATGTTGAGATCTCCCAGACCGTGCGTCCCCCGGGGGCGTGCTTGGTACCGTCGGAAAGCTCTCGACGAGGAGGGGTGCATGGGCTTGGTTTCGTGACGTTTAGATCTATAGGGTGAAAGTTATTGATTTTTGAGTTATTTTTGGTTTGAAAAAATTAAAAAAATACTTTTACATTTGTCTTGGTTGTGGCAACGGCACAGGGCACTCTAGTATGAACTAAGGTAGGAGGTCCATAAAGCAACCATCTAAAGGCTGAAGCTGAATTTTGGCATGGTGAAATTGCTTGAAATAATTTTTAGTACGTGTTGGTCAAATAACAATTAAAATTTGAGGAAAGAAAATCCCCATAAGAATGTAGTTGGTCCATAAAGCACCCATCTAAAGGCTAAAACTGAATTTGGGCAAGGTGAAACTGCTTGAAAGTAATAATTTTCAATATGTTTTCCTTGAAACACAAATGAAATTGGCATCTAACCCAAGACATTTCATACTTTTTGGAGCTTTGTGGAATTAGTTATGAATTTTTGAAGTTGCAGAAAAGTCCTCAAATGTAGACTGCTTGTACATTGGAGAGTGCAAAATGTACCTACAGAGTCTGATTGGTTTTAGAACCTGCTCCATTTTAGGACCTCCTACCTTATTGAAAAAATTAAGACCCAGTTTGAGTTTCTTCGTCCATGAGTCACAACTCAAAATTTATAGTGAATAGGTGGATTGGAAGATTCTTGCCAATTCATATCTGCAACCAGTACCTTGTCAGATATGTTTCACGTCCATGCATCATTTTCATTTCACGAAGTCCTCAAAGGGCAACTGTGAGGAACCTACGAGTCTCAAATACCAAAAAAATAGGCTTCACAAGCTGAAAACTCTAAACAAAATTTGTAATGCGCGACCTTGCAACATTTAGAGATCGATACAAATTTGATTCTGTAACCCATCATTGAAACGACAATGGAGCAAGAATTCTGCAACCAAGTGTAAATCCATCTCCTGAACAAGAGAAAAGAAATACCTCCCTCTCTACCATGATACTGTACCTCAGAATATTTCCCTTCTATTTTCATTASACGATGTCTACACAAAAAGCAACATATATTCAGCCCCACATGTATCTGCTATCAATAACACAAGAAGACACTCCAATCCAATCAAAACTATCCTTTAAGTCGTTGTTAAATCGCAAGTACGCCTCTATCAATGCAAAAAATYTGCAAGAAGTCTGCAAGATAGTGTAATCCAAGGCCGGAAAAGAAAGAAAGGAGACTCCATCTCAATCTTGAGGCAGTAGTCTCAAATTTCATTTCATCTCCATTGAACAACATTTCTAAGAAGGCCATACTCAATCCGATCAAAACTGTGCCGAGGAAACCCCTAATTCCTCGTTCATCGCAAGCACACCTCTATCAATGCAAGAAGTCTGCAAGATAGTGTAATCCATGGCCAAAGCTCAAGTAAGAAGCCTCCCTCTCTTTTCTTGATACTTAACCTTCAAAAATTCCTCTGTTTCCATTGAAGAATATTCATACAAAAGCACCAAATATTTAGCCCCACACGCATCCGCTGTCAACACAGACAGACACTCCAATCCGATCAAAAGTTTGTCAAGCAATCCCTAGTTCCTCGTTCTTCGCAAACACACAACTCTATCAATGCTGCAAGAAGTCTGCAAAAAAGCGAAATCCATGTCCAAAAAAGAAAGAAAGAAACTTCCCTCTCGATGTTGAGACAGTAGTCTCAAATTTCATTTCATCTCCATTGAACGAAATTCCTAAGACGAAAGGCCATACTCAATCCGATCAACACTGCGTCAATGCACCTCTAGTTCCTAGTTCATCGCAAACACACAACTCTATCAATGCTGCAAGAAGTCTGCAAAAAAGCGAAATCCATGTCCAAAAAAGAAAATAAGAAGCCTCCGCCTCAATCTTGAGACAATCTGTGGTCCCAAGTTTCATTTCAATTCCATTGAAAAAAATTCCGAAGACGGAAAGCCATACTCCGATCAATACTGTGCGGCAAGAATCCCTAAAGCGGCTTAGCAAGGAAAAAGAAAAGCAAAAAAATTTGGACCATTTCTCGATTTGTGCGTGTCATCCTTGCGCAGGGGCCATGCTAATCTTCTCTGTATCGTTCCAATTTTATCAGATGTCTCCGAAGAGACGACAGAAGTAGCCCAGCTACGCTAATTGTTCCTAACAAATACCTGGGCAACAAACGATATGGGTTATTTGCTTGGTCTTCGAACGTTTGTGGAAAAGTAAAAGTAAACCACAAACGTTGAAACCACTCTCGTTCATCCTTGCCTGCATATCATTCAGACTTCCATCCTTGGGTTTAGGGTTCTTCTTATTACCGAGGTGGATCATAGGTGGTGCAAAAAAATTCACAATTATCTAATTGTGGTTAACTCACAAAAATAATTTGCTCACAAAAAGTGTAGGATGAATGACTAACCTATCCATCTTGGAATGTGATAATTTAATCGGTGACCAGTGAAATGGTAACAATGTCCTCCAAGTGTTGAAAACTCTAAGGAAGTTGGTGAGGTACTGTAGAGGAACAAAATTCAGATTGGATCTAAGGTACAGCTGATAGTTCCTCACTTTAATATTGAAGGAGATCATATTCTAATAAATTTGTCTTGTTGGTTTAAAAATAAATTCAAGGGATCTATGATATTTGTCAAATTGGAGAATAATAGTGGTTCAAGCTGATCAACATTGACTCATTGAGTATTCCAAATAAAATTTCATTTCACTAGAAAAAGGATTAATTGAATGCATAGAAAGCATTTTTCAAGTAAGAACATCATGGAAGTGTAAAGATAAGAAAATTTCATAAAGTTAGTGTTTCTTGTGTGACAAAAGTTCTTCAAAGTAATCCATGATAGGGTGGATAGAAACAAGGTTTTTTAAAGTAAATGGTGATATTCTCATGTTCTTAGCATGTCCATTGAATAAACATGTCTATTGCATAATGTTGCATGTGGAAAGCCTGATTGATAGTCAATAGCCAATTTGCAATAATCAAGTTAAACTCATTTATGATGTTCTTAGCAAATTTTCAAACCTCATTCCAACATACTAAATCAATCTATTTCCAAAACTAGTTTTCTTCATAAATGTGAGATGTCAAGCTATCTCCTAAATGCTCAAGTCACCATATTTTGGTGTCCTTTAAACTTTGAATTTGTGGAAAATCTTATCCCAATACCCTTTAAGCTCTCTTTTAGACATCAAAAATTTGATTTTGAAAAAAATTGTTTGTGATTGTCCCATTGGATATTTTTTGCAAAAGTTTTCATTCCAAATCTTGATTTTTTAKTATTCAAGGCTCATGGAGATGAGCTTTAGATACTTGCACTAGATCTTGACAGGAAAATTTTACAATTAGAATCTCATTTAAGAGAATTGTAGAGTATATTTTGAAAATCTGCATAATTTTTCATGACCTCAAATTTAGATTTTTAATTTAAAAATAGATTGAAAGACTTAAAATCACTTCCAAATTTTTAACACCTTCTTCATCAAACATTATAATCTTACAATTCAAAAGTTATATTGTTGTGTTTTCTTTTCCTACATGATCCATTACAAATCTAGTTTGATTTCATACAATTACAACATGTAAAAGGCAACCCATTCCTAATCACCCCCCATTCTAACAATGTAAGGTGCTCTCTTTCAATCTAGGAAGAGATGAATAGTATGGTAGAGGGACCCATTACCTACTGGCGGCCCATCACCAATCAATAGGATGTTGTATTTCCGACCAAGGCTGGACAAATTTCCATTTTCTCCTTAGAATGTGTGTTTTTTATTTTTTCAAGGTTGGGACCAATAAGTTCATGACACATAAGTGAGCACGAAAGTAGGAAGCAATAAGCAGGAAAGTAGTTCTTGAATGATAGGAATTGGATGACTCTAGATGTTGATCATAAGTCAAGCCCAACTTTGGCCATTCAAAATTCATAGTAATTTCATTGTAAGAGATAAAATTACCAAAGTTTTTGCAATTTCCATCATTTTAGTCAATGCACTTCTGAAATATTTGCTTTGCCTACCACTACCCTAGATCATGTCCATAATTGCTTATTTGATCGGTTACGGGTCCCTCTACCATAATCAATTATGACATGATTATGGTGCATTATGATTATTTGGCTATAAGACTTTCAATATTGCAATCAACCCTTGGTGGATTTTGCAATGAGCCCACCCTACAAATATTTCTCCAATGATGAATATATATCTAATTCAACTCACAAGAAAATTCCCCCCTAATAAACCCACCCTACAAATATGTGTCATTGATTAATCCTAGAGCTCGTCGACGACCAGAAACTGGACGATGAATAGATTGGAACTACAGTTTCATCCTCCTAACTACTTAGATGGAAGTTCTTCTAATTTGTAGAGATACTATATAAGTTGTTCTATCTAAAGGTTGGATTTGGGGTTACTAGAGTACGTATATTTCTAAAATTACCAATGTGCAAGTATGTCAAGTGGTTGACCAAGCCAAATTGCATTTAACTTAAGTTCAAAGGTGGATTTGCCAAAATGAGGTCATATATTTTAAGAACACAAAACTTTCAAAAAATCACCATGTCAAAAGAAGCTCATTTCAAATCCGTTCCAAAAAAATTTACTGCAAAAACAATAATATTTTGCTTGTTATCAAATTTTGAAGGAATTTTGAAATTTCCCTTTGAAAATTTATAAAAAAATATTGGTGATAGCATTGGTGAATCTAACCTTACGGTGGAATCTACAACTCTTAGTCTACAGCTTTTATTTGTATATTTGTTCCAAATTATGCTACCAAATAACACTTTATCATGTTTTATTCTGTAAGTTGTGAAAGTTGCCAATTTTGGGGATGAATCAGGATGCTCCAGGGTTAACTCCAGGGTTAAATGGGGTTCACTTTTTCACTCTGAAATATTCGAGATAGTATGAAAATAGTACAAATTGTATTGTATGGATTTCCTCTAAATTAGTATGAGCTTCCATGTTAGTGGCTTAGTGCACCTTGAAAATTTACTTAATTTCCAAATTAATGCAAGTGAGTGTTATCACTGGAGGGTGCACTAATTGAATTAATTGTCTAAAGATCATCAAGAGCCAAAAATCAGAAGAAATGACATGACACGTATTCAGCCCTATGTTAACATCATGCACATCTTCCAAAAATTGAAGTATCTCAGTCGCTTAGTTTGTCATTTGGAAACGTGTTACTTGTCACTCAAACAAAAGTAATATAGTGAGAAGCATTCATACTGTCTGGAGGCGACATTAAGAACTTCAGATGACTCTCGCAATCAGTAAGATCTGAACCTGGAAGTGTATCAACTTCAAAAGATCATGCGGTGAAACTAATAATCCAATAGTATATTCACTTCGATGTACTCAGTGCACCAGTTGCCTTGGTTGCAATCCCAATAGCGAAAAAAATCGTATGCATTGGTACTGCTGAGCCACAAGAAACTTGCTACAGAATCCAGTGTTACACTATTCACGCTCTAGAACTCAAGCACTCCCGGATCAATCCTCCTCCTCCGCATCCTGGTCCGCGATGTTGAAGTACCGYAACTCGTACACATTCCTGTCCTTGTTGGATGCAATCACTCGGAGCCAATCCCTCACATTGTGCTTCTTCAAATACTTCTTTGTCAAGTACTTCAAGTACCTGTAAAATTCACAAACATAATAATCAGCCACTGAAGGAATGGAGTATCAAAACAGCGATATTACGCAACCTCCTCCGACATTGAGCTTCAAAGACCAGCGACAGTGCATGAATACAACATATCCGCCACAGAGACCACTGCTGCATGAGGGACATCAATCCCTCAGGTTTACTCCTCGAGTACATTCAATGAGAATCATATTTTCCCCAAAGAAGCATTCCAGGAGGGGGGAGAGGGCTGCCACAGAAGTCTACCCTATGCCTAGACCCTAATTTGAGAGTGCAGAACAGCGCCGCGGTGAACAAACAAACCCATGGAGTTAACTGCACATTACTCGTCATCTCACATGTGATTCAAACAAATAGAGCTACAGGCCCATCAGGCGAAAAGCAAATGAGAGATAACACCTGTTCTACTCGGATGCAAAATCAATATGCTGAATTTTTTCCAATCCAAATAAATCTCKCAAGGTAAGTGACTCACTTCACTTGTGGGATCTAATCTAAATGTGTACAGAATACAGGTGTACCTAGTACAAGGTGAGCACCTGTACTATTGTCCTCATATTGGGGAAGATTTTGTGATGACCATCCAACTTTCTATCTATTAAACATCTTTAATACTCCTAATCAATACTCCTAATCAAGAGAATGCTGTAAAACAAAAGTATGCGAAGGCTCTTCAGAATTAATTTGGCGGTACGGTTCCCACCTCCAGCGGCCGAAGCCATCACGTTGCCCTCCCAGACGATTCAAATTATCTAACTACATATGTTCAGCTCTYTCAGCTCAACTACACTATAATTGCTGCGGTTAGACATCATTCCTCAACAGAAAACCCTAATTCCATAGCCTAGCTAACTCTACTACCTTTATCTCCACCACGTATCCATCACAATGACAGTGCAACAATCATAAATTGAAAGCCTTAACCCTAAAAGCAGCCAATTTCCAAAAACGGCAGTATTTATTACCTCTTGGAGAACGAGCTCTCGGAGGTGACGCTGATCTTGTTCTTCTCCCGGGCGATGGAGACGGCGGTTCCGAGCACTCCGGCCTTTCCGTCGACCTTGATACGGTCGTTGAGGAACTTCTCGAAGGAGGCGATGTCCATGATCTTGTCCTCCACGGGCTTGCCGCAGTCGATGGTGAACGTCTGCGCCTTCTTCTTGCCCTTGGTGGAGGCACCGGGCGCCTTCTTGGCCATGGGAGCAGGCATGGTGAAGGCGCTGGGAGGGAACTGGGGGGAGTACCAACAAAGAGGAGCAGAGGCTGAGCTGAGCCTGGCTGCAAAAGAGAGAGGGCTAGGGTGCGAGACGACGATCTAAGCACGGAATGCTCGAAACCCTAATCCGGAGAAAACTGGACGGACAGATTCTGAATAGACCGATTGGAGATGAACAGAGCCAGTGTGGATGGACAGATTCTTTGCCTTAAGGCGGGCCATGATGGATGTGAAAATCGTTGTAGGCCGCTGCCGGAGCCCCTGGATGGACAGATTCTGTCGGTTTCGACGTTTGAAGGAGGAAACAGTGGTACACTTTTGATGTCTAATGGTGGGTACCCCCCAAACCTCCAGCATAACCGTGTGTACATCTCCAAAAAGAAATCAGTATATATGTTGAAGAAACGAATTTAGAACCTCTTTAAAAAAAAAATTGACCCTTCATAACTTTTGCATGGGGTATTCCAAGTGTCATGTTCTTTGGTGCACTAGAAACTCCTTTCACTTGCCAACAAGGAAATATGAAAATTTGACCAATTTAATAATTGTAACTAGGCACAAATGGCAAAAAATGGCATTGGGGGGCACCCATGTAATAAGATAGGAAGTTTCTATAGCAATCATGTTCTAAGGTAGAACTACCTAATTTTGCCCTCTTTTTTTTTGTCAAATAGGTGACAATTGAAATGTTACAAATATAACCTCAAACTATTTGCTTTGAATGGCTCTAGTTTTACAAATGGTGCTTCATGGTTGTAAAGTAACAACCTTGTAGTGAATAGTTTTTAGGTCTTTCTCAAGGTGCTTCAAACATGCATGTAGGTGCCTAAATACTTAAAATTTCTCCAATCTTGATTTGGAAAATTCACAAAAAATACAAAAATTCATTTTTTAATACTAAGAATTTGCATTGATCTACAAGACCAAAAAATAACACCTAGTTGAGATTTTGACTCCATCTAAATACACTAGCTTAAATAATGACAATAGATGTTTCTATTATAAAATGTTCTCAAAAAATGTAAAGACATATAAATGTGTAAGGTTGCCTAAAAGCACCAATCAAATATATATTCTTATTATGTACATCTCCTACAACATGTACATAATAATGTACTTCATTAAAAAAAAAACTTTACAACATTTGCCCCCCAAAACACTTTGATCCATCATAACTATGTAGACGGTATCCAAATGATGTATTCAAATTCGGGTGCATTGATTAAAGTCTCTTTTCATTTGCCAATCATAAAGAATATTAATTTTTTATTGGTCCAATTATAAAACTACAAAGTAGAAAAAGTGGCGTTCTAGTTGTTCCTACCCCATCCTTTAAGGACTAGAGCGTATTGTTTTCATTTTAAAAATTGTGGGGATGTATTGTAAATGCAACTTAGGGTTGTTTTACACTGTGGTGAAGAAGTGCATTAGTTGGTCTAAGGAGTTTAATTTGGCCAAGACATGGTTATTTGAGGCAAGTGGTGGGAGGGTGGACCAGATGAAAAGACAATAAAACAATGCCATAAACTCACTAGTCTCGACTACTTGTAGTATACTTAAACAATAAGCAAAGAATTCGTGACAACTTCACAAATTGAAGTTCATTGGACAATTTCACCAAGAGGATAGTTTGGCAATGCAAAAGAAAAGGCAAAGAGCTAGCTAATGCAATTTGAAATAAATGAAGCCTTTTATGGCACAGATGGGATATGCCACGATCAATAGACAATAAATTAAGTTGGAGTTCTCTAGAAGCCAATTTTTTTGTCGAAAGGTGAGGCTACCCAAGAAACTTGACCTCTAGAGAACTTCCTTGACAAAAATTGTTGCAATTGCCACTTAGGCAACCATATCATTCTTTCATCCATGTTTAAAGTTCTCCACTCAACAAATCTTGTATGGAGTGTAAACCTTATCTGGTGATCGAAGAAAGAAATTTCCTCCAATCATATTGCCACTCTTAATTCTTACAATTTTTAATTAGTGCACTTCTTCACCATACCATAAAGCAACCTTTAGAATAACAATACAATGATGACTCTCAAACAACAATTATAAAATATAATCCATAGATCATATCTACACAATTGTATCAACTAATACACAAATCAATATTTTATAATAAAATTTGAAGCCAAAATTTGAAATTTAAAAAAAAATTGATAATAGTGAATAATCATGATTTTCACAAAGAATTTTCTTTAAGTTCAAAATGTTAAATTCTAATCATAGTATTTTTTGAAAATTTTCATTATTTTTTTATTCAAGTTGTTTTTGGAGGGTCATTTTCTGAGGGTAGACCTAGAAATACCCTTTGAATTATAGAACATCTACAAAGCAAAGTCTTCATAATCTATACAATACAAATGTTAAAGAATTAACACAAGAATATTTTTTTAAAAGATGGATGAAAAACACATTTTTGTATACTTGAGATCTATTTGTGTTCATTTGTGGTTCAAAATTTGAACAAAAGGATTTTAAGGGGTTAAGTATATATACATATTGTTTTTTCAATATTTTAACTGCATTTATCAATGTGTGAATATTAAAAATATCAAGACATATATGTACCAACACTAAATGTATATGGATGCTTTTAAGTGTTTTGTAATTGCAACATCAAAATTCATACTTAATTGTACAAAGCTTCATAATGCATGAAACAAATCTGGTTAGATGCCAATTCCATTTAATTTTCAAGGAAATTAAATTTATTGAAAAATTTCAAGAAGTAAAACCTCCTCCAAACTGCACATTAGTAGAGATGTGGTCACTCTATGGACTTCCTACCTTAGATATGCTTATGCTATATGGATATAGAAGTCAATGCTAATTGACATTCACAAAGCAGAAGCAAGTTAATTTCACCTAATTGTAATCCCTTTCTAATACTAACCACCACAAATTCTTACTTAAGTGTACTACCTCCATATATGAGAGCCAAAGGGCGTTTCTTGGGACACCTATTTTCAATAGTTTGAAAATCTAGAGTCTATTCACGTTGTGTACAAAAATGCTTAAGAAGGAAATCAAAAACACTCTTCATGATCTAGCAAACCCAAACTTTTTGAACCTAGACAATTCAGTCACTACAAGAGAAAGGGGTGTTTTAAGTATAGTCCTAGTAGTATAGTCTTTCAAGTAATGACCTTTAAGTAAGGTTTTCAGTAAAATTTTGCTTAGTGTATTTTGGATGCATTTTTGTGTAGTTACCTTGGCAAGTCGGAAATCACTCTTCACCACAACGTTGGAAACGGACACAGAAGCCAAATCACCATTTGCAAATTTACAAATTTTGAAGTAATTTCTAAACTTCAAGTGTTCTAATATTTCAATGTCATGATCAATCAATCTTGTTGAATTCACTGATATCAATGATAGACAAATTTTAAAAATGGCTTGGTGCAATATTTCCCATTTAGATGAAGGTCATGTTGTTTAGGCTTTGCACACCATGAATTTCACCGTCGAAAATCATTTAGATAAGTTAGATATTATAAGCCTATTACCACCATGATTTTCAATATGAATACCTTGGACCCAATTCCAAGAGGGGCTCATATTTTTGAGAGGTGTGCACTTGCTTCATAAATCAAATGCAAGTGGGATTATGATTTTCTGATTAAAATTGTAATTTTTGTGAGTTTCTAAAGTGCTTTGCCCTAAATTTTCAAAATGTAGAGTGACTGAATTGGGTGGTAAACAGAATTGGGTTTGTCTACGTTAGTAGAGTTGAGGGAAGGAGAATCATAGGCAATTGGTTGTTGGATAGAGTTGACTAGATGAACCATACCACTGGAATTATCTAGTGGACTAAGCTAAGTTAGTCCTTCCATCCATCTTTCTTCTGTATTTGTATCATTTCTTTAGATTTTGGCTCTTAATGATCTTTATACAAGTTTATTCAATTAGTACATTCCACAATGATAACACCTACTGGCATTAATTTGGGAACTATATAAATTTTCAAGGTGCACTAATATGGAAGCTCATTTCAATTTGTAGGAAATCCATACAATACAATTTATGCTATTTTCATACTATCTCAAATCCTATAGTGAGAAAAATTAACTCACTTATCTCTATTAGATGGTTTTTGAGGGGTTTTAAAGACCATTTCAATCTTTTTCTTCTTGCTATATATAGGTTGTATGTTGTCTGAATATTTGTATATTATAAAAATAATCTAAAATATTTAAAATATTTAGAAATTAAATAAAAATTAAATAAATATCATTATCTGACGAGGTAATCTCCTGACCATGTCAGCTTGCAGATGTGGCAGAGTTCTTAGAGTTTTCACAATCTAAAAACTTGCGGTCTTCCAAAGGCCTCAAAAAACATCTAATGCTCATGAAGAAGCAAGTGTTGAAAATAAATTTATTTAATATGCTTAAATTGGGTTTGAAAATTTGCTAAATGCATCATAAGTGAGTTTCATCTTGATAATGGAAGATTGGCTACCAATCAAACTTGCCAAACACGACATAATRTAATGTATGCTGGTTTAATGAGATAATATCAATCACTTTAAAGATCTTGTTTCTATCTACATTGTTTGGAGTTACTTTGATGAACTTATTTTGAAGGAATAAGTAACATAATATACACAAAAAGCACTAAATTTATGAAATTTTCCTATCTATATACTTCAATGATTTTTTATATTGGTTGTCATGCCATTGAATCCTTGCTCATTGTAAGTGGTCCACAATTTGTCCAATTGTCCCACTACCACATTCCTCTTTCTTTTTATTTCTAGTATCTTTTGAAACTCAAATTTTTCTTCATGATGTACCATTGCCMCTTACATAGTCTTAGCATTATTGCTAAAGTCCCTCTATGTTGGACTCTCATGAGAGTCCAACATAGAGGGACTTTAGCAATAATGCTAAGACTATGTAAGKGGCAATGGTACATCATGAAGAAAAATTTGAGTTTCACTTCAAATGAGGTGCTCCATACCATTGCTTAAGTAAAACTACAATCTCACAACATCTATTAAAGACAAGATTCATTGCTACATGAGCCAAGGCCCTTATATATATAAGTCAAAAGGATTTAAATTCTACACTTGAAGACTAATTTAAGTTTAGAAAATGAAAACTTAAAAAATAATAATTTGTTGCCCACTCTCCCATGTTTTGAGCTTATCCGGACATAAATTTTGTTCTTGGGCACCGATTGAAAAAAAATAATATTCCTATGAAGCAAATCAGTTTTCATATCTTCAAAAAAAGTATCAAAAAATAAGGACAAAAATTGAGACCATAGATACCTACTTGGAATCTCATTTGTCTCCCAAAAAGACAATGATCCTTTAGCGGTTAACCAATTGCAAGACTCTTAGTATGCAAAAACAAAGGGTATCTCTGTCATTTACTATGCCCAAGTTCTATTTGTAGCCAAAAGAAGTACTCTACAATGATCGAAACCCCCCGACAGTTAGTTCAAACTCAGCCAGTGGATTTTGGAAAAAAAACGGTTGCATTTGGAAATTGCAGGATGCTAAACTGGCCAAAAATTTCAATTACCGGAAATGAGCCGATGCCACTCGATTTGAAGGAAATGTGACCACCTTGTCAAGAGATGAAGAGATCCACTGGCTAATACGCCGACTTCAAAATTGCATTATCCCCCAGATATCAGCCTTACATAGGAAGCCCTCAATGAAAAAACAAATATCAAATTTTAAATTTTAAATTTTAAAATAAAATAAAACAAAATAAAATAAAATAGAACCCACCCCTAACCTACTAACTTGGCTAAAATTGCTAAGTGTCAATGTGTGAGCAGTGCTACGCGTGAAAGGTCATTTTCCATAGTAGAATAAAATCAAGCAAAAACTTTGAAATTGTATGACAACATCCAATTTGGGTAGTGCCGTGCGATTGGCCTTGAAAGGACCTGACAAAGACTACGACAACATTGTAGAAGACACTACTAGAATTTGTTACCATGTGCATCACCAAAGACGTTGCTCAAAACACTAGAAAAGTAATCTTGGAGGACCTCTAAACATTGTTTTAAGCTTGACTAAAGACGTTATTAAGATGAAGCAACATTTTGGTACCTACTTTTTTGTAACGTTTGCTACATATATGGGAACAAGTGAACTTGAGTTCTCATGTTACTCTACTTGTTCTCTTTTTGGGAACATTTGTTCCAATAATTTGTCAATTTAGATATTTAATATTCTGGACCAATGATTCATCAATATATTGTATACAATATTTATACTATATTGTACATAGTATATGATGTATTACAACATATAGTGTAGCATACACTTTATGCATTGTAAAATTGTAGGAGAACGTCAAAGCATGTTATATTTCATAGGAGTCTCACCAAGCACAATGCTTATGGGATAATGTCATGGCAACAAAGAATGAAGATGGGAACTCATTGGGATCTTAATACTTGGACATTCTCTCACTATATGTTACTAAGACATTGCTCAAAAACTTGACTCTTGCCAAACGTTGCTTTTGTTGAGGCAAACGTTGCTTTATTCCTAGAAGCACCACAAATGTTGCTACCCCCCCGCCCCCTTATTCTAGAGCCCATTGTCTTGTGAAAGAATTCTTCTAAGTTTTGACATTTGTTTATAAATCTTGAGCCGTATCTCGTAGGGGCTACAAAATAAACATATGAAGAATGAGAACTTGGTATTTTCTAAATTTTTTTTATTTTTGCAACCTTTTCATGACCATCCCCAACTCCGTATTGCATGGATTGGGAGGATTCTTAGCCTTCAAATGGTGAAGGGTGTGCCAGGTTCAATTCCCACTAAGGTTGTATTATTATTTTTTTCATTTTCATTTTAAACATGGTTTTTAAAAATATTACAAGATTTTCCAATTTAGCCGGTGCCAATTTGAATTTGGAGGATAAAACCGGTGAAAATTTAAAATTGGAGGAAATTAGACGGTCCTTTCTATGATTTCAAGGATGCAACCGGTGCCCATAGGAAAAAAGCCAGTTGATTTTTGAAATAGGAGGACATCAGTTGGAGGACTTCAAATTTTTTTTGAAGACTAGTACTCTATAGTATTTAGAGACTTTGTCAAACCTTGAACAATAAGCAATTTTTGGCCCTTAGCTACAATATCACCATCTCCTCCAAATTTCAGCTCAAAATTAATTTTTTTGGGGTGCTAAATAATATTGAAAAACTTTGAATTGGCAAGTATGACATAATATTGGGGTCTATTTATGGATAGTTAATTACTTTTGAAAATTACAATTTATTTTGGCCAAGGTGTATAATAGTCATGAGTACTTACCCTATAAACCTCAAGTCATTTGGAGCCAAAACACAAAAATTATGGCTAAAAAGTAGATCAACACACATAATATGACACAAAATAGTATAGGTGTTGTTTCTTGCAATCACCCAAAAGAATAGAGGGAAAGATAAAGAAATTCAAATTTTCTAGATTAGATTTAGAGTTTCTTTTTCTTGGCTATGTTTATTCTGCATATCTCTTCTATAATCATGAAAAGGCTTAAGGTAGGAGGTCCATAAAGCGATCATCTAAGCACTCAAACAGAATTCTGGGGAGGTAAAACATCTTGAAATATTTTTCAATAAATTTTCTTTGAAAGACAAGAGGAAATGGCATCCAACCCAAGTTGTTTCACATTTTTTGGAGCTTTTTGGAATTAGTTATGAAATTTTGAAGTTGAAACGCCATAGGGCTCTAAAAGCAACCACCTCCTAGAATGTACACAGTTTGTACATTTTGGTACCTTAAAAAAAACAAAATGTACGTCTGTGTCATGTTCGGTTCAAAATGCCCTGTAGGAGCTTGAGCCTACTACCTTAGTATGCATTAGAATACAATTTAATTAGCAACTTTCTTCCACAGGAAAGTATGTCTTTAAGAAAATCATGTTTGAGGGACAAACCATCATTCTACTCTTTCACTGATTTAATTTTTGAGTAGCAATTAATCCTTGCACCAAAAATTTCATAAACAGTTCATTTTGACAATTGATTCCATCATGACTATTCTTGACTTTTATTCAATGGAATCTAATTACTTGAAATCTCATCAGTGATTCCAATAGAAACTACAAATGCAGGACGCTAAACCCGTCTCACAAAGTAGGCCCTCTAGGGTGAATTTTGTGTTTTGCAAGATAATTATACGAAGAAAAAAATCCCCTATTTTGTGCCGGGTTAATTCTATGTTCTTCACCACTACTAACTAATTTGGGGCTTGTGATTGCAAATTTTATCATGTGTTGCAAATAAAACCTCCTATGGAGATTTCCCCAAGGGGTAAATTCATGCGGCAGGATCCACTTCGTAGGATGGGTTTAGCGTCCTACGTTACAAATTCCTTACAAATCACTTCTGTAGTTCCGTCCGTACGTCACAATTACCACATCCCCATAATCACGCTTACCACATGATTGGCCCTAAATATCGTCACTGCAACGGAATGATTTTCCCCGCTTTTACGATGGCCACAAACATTCATGAAACTCACCCAATTTGAAACGGTCGAAAACTCCTCCCGGCTACCCGGCTACCCGGTCACAAGCCATGTCTTGAGCGTGAGTCTTGCGCATCCTGAAAGTTAACGTGTTTGATCTGACAAAGACTCCTCCCCCAGTCTTCACAAAGACGTATCCAGGACAACTAAAGGTCCCTGGTCGCAGTCTTGGTCTTGGTCATGGTCCACAACAGCGGCAGGAGAAAATTAAAGCGGAAACATCTGACCCACGTAAAAGAATCCATCAAATATACAAGCCATAAGGCATCCATGATATATCTTTACATCACTTGGGGATTGTTGAATCGTCTCTTTCATGAAAACAGATTTGGATGGTTCAGGAAAGCAAGTGAATGAATTCAAGTACTTAGCATGTGTAAGTACATCGAATTTTGCAATGTGTAGTCTCGATCTTGCATCCTTAACATTGTGGATTAATTTCCCCACTCAGAAAACCTCGAGAGGTTCGTTAATCAGCAACGCGTGCAACCCGGGGTACTAGCAGCTTGTGAATTGTTTTTCTTAAGTTTGAAAGTATTATGTTGCTTGTGAGAGTGAGAGAAGGAGTTTTGTTACTGCATCATAACCCAGGCTATGAAATCAATCGACAACGGCAGCTAGCTACTAACCACTCCTTGTATCAGTTAGCTAGCATGGGAAATGGGATTACTGTGAAAATTCGTAGGAAATTTATCCATGAATGTGGCAATCCATGCAGGAGCGTTTCCCCTTCAAATGGATCAAGATTCACGGCTGGCTCATGTGGTTGGGCATGGGGCTGTTGATGCCCGTGGCCATAGTTCTAGTCCGATTCTCCAAGCAAGCTCGCGAGCGCGGTGACTTGAAAACAGTGCGGATTCTGGTCTACACCCATATTTTCATTCAGGTGTGCGAGGTCCCACGCCCCCTTTCTGATCGAGAATTCAATGCATGTATATTCATTGGTTTGCAGAACTCTCTGTGAAAACATTAGTAGACTTCAACAGCTCTTGAATTGGTGGGTTTTTGTTTTTTCTAAGTTGTAACTCATTCCAGAGTTGGGTACGTGGCTACTGTATGGCACCTTTCTGCAGGCGGCAGCGGTGCTGGCCGTGATATGCAGTGCTGCGGTAGCCGTCACAAAATTCGACAACAATTTCCACTACACGCATGAACGACTGGGACTGGCGTTGTGGATCTTGGTGTGGGTTGCGCCTCTTCTTGGCTTAGTTCGTCCTGATCAGTAAGCTTTTTTTCCTTCATAATTTCTCTCGTGTGTGTGCGCGCGTGTGTGTGTGCTCCTTACGGCTTGCACTTGTTTCTTAGCTTGCTACTGTGTGGTTTCGCCATGTGCTGAAATTCCAATACTTTCGCACCTCTCAAAACACCTGTTCTGAAACATAATTCCATGCTTAATATCCTTGATTGAGACCTCTCTGTACATTTATGTCACAATTCTTGGCGCTGGAATCGCGAAATTGATGTTGATTGACGTTTCTAGCAACCGGAAAGAGCTTGATGATGAAATCCCACACTTCGCTTTTTCAGAGTCACCTTCTTCTTTGTTTGAAATCAATGTTCGCTTTCATTTTTGGTGTGGCAGTGGCGTGAGATCCCGGCCAGTATGGTTTGCTCTCCACTGGCTAACCGGAACCGGCGGCGTACTTCTGGGATTCTACAACATCTACACTGGCTTGCACGCCTACGAGGTGATGCACGGGAAGAGCTTGCGCACACTCAACATTCTGTTTTCCATTCAAGTCAGTCTTGTGGCTTTCTTGTACCTCACCCAAGATAGGTGGCASTACTTGAAGGACCAAGGCAAATTCTCCAAGACGGTCACGCCCATGTACAACGACCCAAAGCCAAACCACGGTGCGACGACGACGGCGGCCCAGACTGATGGACACCACGAGGCTCATATCCAGATCATCCCCAATGCGTAATACTCCTTGAAGGACGGACCTAAGTTACGTACACTCCACAAGGAGCTGCAAAACAAAGCTTTTCGGATGACTTCAATAAAGCGTCGCTTTTAATCGTCTACAATACCGGCTCCCTTCACCGAAAGCTACGTACCGCTAGTCTTCTCTAGAATCGAATGACTGTACATGTTCAATGGTTGTAATATATTGTATATATAATTATCAAGAATAGAATCGATAGTTACTAGTTGCAACTATCTGGATCAGAATGTTTCTAGCTCCTACAATGTAAGAATCGATCGATAATTAATTAGAATGTTTCTCCTGTAATGTAAGAATTGCTTCAGTTATAAATTAATAATGCAATTTAAGATGCKTGATTGTATATTAAATTCGATGCATTGTTCAATATTGGCAAGTCAAGGATTAGATATCGTGAAAGACAGTCTTCCTCTGGACACCATGCCCACAGAATAGCTCGTTATTAAAACACCTGGACTTTGTGATTTTAACTGAGAACTCACCCAACCAGCCACGTTCGAAGAAGAGTCCCATGTTGAATAAACTGTTGAATGCTGCATCTCAAATTCCTGCAAGGTTATGCGTGTCTGTTTTCATCAGATTTTGAAAGAGTGGAAATGTGCTTCAAAACGGAGAGCAATTCATACATTCCAGCCAATCATCAATTAAGAGGAGTCTCATATATCATCAATTTCGTTCGATTGGCGCAATTTTAGGAGCCCACAAATGTGCCAAATGTGCCAAATACAGTATCTTCACAAAGGTCTAATTTCAGGCCACACAAACTAGGACATGTACAGATTTATGCTTCAAGCTGCATGTCGTGAAACGTGCCAAAGTAATGGAATATCGCCAATTTAACGAAATTGACGTGATATATAGGGTGGGTATATAACCGTTTAACATTTGGCTGTAAAGATTTGGTGTCATTTTACTGAGCGTACTACARCTAGTGTAGAAGAGCAGCGATTGASYMTRCGGATAACCCTACGGCCATGTATATAATTTCCATACGCCACGTACTAGCTTCCCCACTGAATTGGCTACTTACATATTAAACTCATGAAAGATAATTATGTGATCATCTGAGACGGAGCATTGATCATCTGGGACTAAGATAGGCTGCAGCATTGGTCCGTTGAAGATCGATGATAAGATACCCTTTTTGAGCATTGGTCTGTTGCAACAACGATTTTTAAGAAAAGCACCAAAAAAACAGTCAGTATTGTAGGCTCGACAGAGGCCTGTGTCAGTTTCTGGTTTGCCGCACAAGAGAGACTGCATGCCGAATAGTCGAGCTACTTATATAGCTTACGTTATTTGTTGCGGACCCTTCTTTTCGTTATGGAACAAACAGTAACCGTCGATTCAAAGCGCACGATCGAAAAAAAGGAACAAGCTAGCAAAAAACACTATTGATCAATGCACCACACTGAAGAGAAAGAATTTATCATCAATGGCTGCCTTCTGTATGTAAGTTTGTCACTACTTTTGTCGTAAAATCTAAGCAACCTTCTCCTTCCAGCCATTCCAGCGTGAATTGTGTCTCGTCATGAACGGTGGCACGTACACRCTTGARGCACGTTGATGGTCTCGTTCTGAAAAAGGACTCTATATATTCCTGGCACACAAAAGCTGTCGCATGATGGTGATCCTGAAAACGTCCCAGGCATTAGGGCAAGTAAGCAGCAAAGGAGATGTCCACGAATTGCATTGCCAGGAGAAAAAAACTGTAAAACTTTGCCCGTTTCTTTTCATCCCTACATGAGTTTGATCACGATCGTCCATTCATTCCTCCTTGGTCAGCCCCAAGTGTTCCTGCAAGAAAATAATTAAGACGGCTGCTCTGACTGGCTCTTGGTAGTCAGCCCAATGCGATCGGTAGATATTCCAAGCGTGAGCTGAGGAATAGTTGAAGAATTTTTGTGCCTTGATGGGGGCGAGTGCACGTACTCGGCAGGGTCAAAGTGGAGATGCTGGACTGCCGTTAGTAACGCCGTGAGACGTAGTGCGACATCGTGGCAGCTCTTGGGATTAATGTTTGACTTGAGCGAGGTCGCTCGTGGATGTTGTTCGTTGGGTCACTCAAATGCAACTCCATTGCAATTGGAGTCCCGCCAATTCGATCAATAGCTCGTGTGGGCTTCAATTCGGCGGTAAAGTTTAATTTCGGCGGTGTTGTCGTTGAAATCGGGTCCCTGTGTTGGATTCTCGTAGCTGGAAAACGGCGTCCATTTTGTCAGACTGTGAAACAGTTGCTACCCATTCAATGGGAAGAAGAGTGGGTACGTTGCACCCGCATGAATTGAAACACCAATCCATTGGGAGAGCGGAGATTGTCTCCGTTCGTTGCTCAGCAGTAATTTGCCCACGACATCGGCCAGGGGTCCTGTACCCATTTCATTTCCAGTCCTGCCAATGTGACATTCCAGAGGTCTTGTACCTGATTTATCTGTTTCCTCATCCAGTTACACCTGTAGACAGAGACTGCGTCTCCCAACATGCGATTGGGACCCGAAATTGCGCCGTTTTGAAAAAAAAAACTTTGTTTGGCGACTTCGTCTTGGAGTTGCGGGAGATGGAAATTGTTTACCGGCAATTAATTTTGATAACTAGCCTGCTTTGCAATTATCGGACATAATGATGTCAATGTAGGAGACTTGAGCCATTTGACTTCTATCATTGTTTAACCGATCAAAACATGCCACAATGGCAAGGGTCTCTTGCATTTAGATAATGTTAGGTGGATTCACACTCACTAAGTTAATACCGGTTGGTAGTCGTAGAAATTTCTATCAGACTTCTCTCTTTGCCAACCAATGAAAATTTCTACTTCATACCCACCCTGTTGAAAATTTCAATTTTAAAGCAAGAAGTGAGCTATATTGGTACATGCCATGACGGCAAAACTCTCCTGCATCATGTGCTTGCTGTGAAGTACGTTCCAAAATTTTCATTCTTGCTGAAAAAATGTACGTAAATTATAAGGCATCCTTCAAAACGTTGCAAAAGCGTGGCCACAGATGTTTCGAACGTTGCTGAAACGTCGCTAAACCCTCCAAATTCTAGTCGTGCTTGTTGCGAACAGGATGAAGTTCGTGTGAGGAGGCCACCTCCCTCCTTTCTTGGGTCGCAAGCTGGAGATCCGATGATGTATCAATGTTCGCCACGAATTGAAGAGATCGGCGATTAATTGATGCCTGAATTCGAAGATCGATCTGGGTTCAGCAGCTGTAAGGCTCCCAGGTGTTGTGGAAGAATGAGGGAAAAGCCTCCCAAGCGACCTTCGCATGGCACTGCCGTGTTTGCCATTCTCGCCTGACCAGAGGTACGTAATTCCTCATGAGGGCTTTGACCTTGTTAATCGACCTCAGGTGAGAGCTCGAGCAGTCCAGCACGATGATGCCAAGCACCATATCCAAAGCCAATAACACTTGATTTGCTATCAAAACCCTACAATAAGCGGTTAATTTGGTTCTCAAGGCTGTAAGAACCTCAGCGATTGTGGCGGACCCGACGATGGACGAAGAACTGAGAACTCAACGACCATAATCACATGCTTGCAAGCTGGCCAACAATCCCGAAATTTCTCTTTACAACTGGTGCACAATTCCATGTAGGATTCCGGGTTTGGCCGATTCTCCGTGAATGGAGTCCGCCCTAAATAATTAGCAGACACGTCACCTGAATGAGCATTCCATAATTCCCTCACAAAATTGAACAGGATTACGAAGGAATCAAAAGCATACAACCCTGGAATCCTGGAATCGAAGCACGAAACCCTGATTCCGGGATAAAAATTCGTCCCTAAATTGTATTCGAAACTGGCTGGCGGTGCTTTACGGTTTCTCTGGCTTGTATCTATAGAGGAGGAGGAAATCTGGTTGGCGTGATTTCGTGTAGGACTATGTATCAGGAACAAGAGGCGATGTAGCAAAATCGAATGTATGGATTCCTCCCAAGTAGCAAGCTCTTGGCGATCTCAATTTGGTGATTCTTCGATGAAGCTTCTACCTTCCATTTCATCTATGAAGGCAGCACAGGAGCTAAAGACTGGCGGCGACTTCATTTTCTGTATACCTGGCATACGAAATAGTTGGTCATCCCAGGTAATATCATCATTCTGAATTTTGCGCCTTGTTTTATTTTGTAGTGTACAAGAACTGCAACCGAGTTTTATTCAATCTAGTATGCTGGATTACAAGGATGCAATCAGTCCTAAACCCTAAAACCGTAAGGAACGCCATTCAAGAATGCAATAGAAAACTTGTATTAGAACGTAGACATACACAATTGTTGTCCACTGACCACCCCAGGTAACTATACCATCCTAGATTTTGTGCATTATGTTTTCTTCAAGGTACCCTGTTGGTTGTTGTATACATGATCTCGAATTGAGTTTTATTGAAACTATTATACATTACTACACGGTTGCAAACCCGTAGACCCTAAACCCTAAAAACCCTAAATCCTAAGGCACGCTATTCAAGGATGCAGCAAACCTGGAACCCTAAACTCTAAAAAACTCTAAGGGACGTTAATATTCAGGGATGCAATACGAAACTTGCTTCAGAATGTGGCCACACAGATTTGTTGTCCACTGAGCACCTCAGGTAACTACACCATCCAAGATTTTGTGCGTTATGTTTCTTCACGGTACCCTATTCCAGATCTCTGGTAGTATTCGTGCTCTCCAGTTGAGTAATATTGAATCTAGTATGCAGTATTATTACACGGGTGCTTGCAGGAAGACCCTCTAAAAGTATGTTGGGTTTCCTTCTGTGAGGTTGAAAAACTCACGTGATTCCATCCTTTGTGAAAATATAGGTTTACGGATATCTCATACGGAGTAAGAAATAGGAATTGAAATAGTTCCTTTCTTCATATTTCTCGATCGGGGATCATGTACGTATGAGCATTCCTCACTTGTCTTGTAGCTTTTACATTTGATACCACTTTTATTTTAAAACGACCAAGTATTCATGGTTATATGAAATGATTGATCATTATTCAGAAGGGATCAACTTTCATACCACCAAAGTCAGTGAAGAACGTTGCCTGTGTTGGTCCAAAAGTAAAAGAAATGGAAAAGAAAAGAAGGTCTTTGTATTACCTATTCAGAACTGCAAACCAAAGCATATGAGYTCGAAGTTGGGAGTCTCAGTAGGTCCTTTTAGGGTTTAACTTTTACGTTTAATCCTGAGTCTTCTTGAGTATAAAAGTTTGCAGTTTCTCTCCATATTATATATCGTCGAATTCTCTTCTGTAGTTCCTCTCTTACACAAACAGAAGTGCAGGTCATTCTCTTGCCCAAGTAGAATTTTGCTCCTACTCTGACCTCCGATCTCACCATTCTTGTCTGGGATTGTTGCGCAGTTTCTTGTTGGGGACTCTAATTTTTTGCACACTGCCATGGCATCCAATTTGGCCTCCATCCATGGAACGGAGAAAGATCGTGTCAACTGCCCGTTTTTCCTCAAAGTAGGCGCTTGCCGTCACGGCGACCGATGCTCCCGTCTCCACACCAGGCCCACGGAGAGCCAAACCCTAATTCTAGCCAACATGTACGTGTTYCCCAATGCTACCCTTCCCAYSCMGCAACAGAATTCGCACTTCGAGGAYTTYTACGAAGACGTGTTTGAAGAGCTCAGCAAGCACGGCGACATTGAGGAGCTTCACGTGTGCGACAACCTCTCGGACCACATGATTGGCAACGTCTACGTCAAGTTCTTGAAAGAAGAGCAAGCTGCTGCTGCTATGAATGCCCTCAGCGGGCGGTATTATGCAGAGCGGCCTATCGTCCTGGACTTYTCTCCAGTCACAGACTTCCGGGAAGCCTCGTGTCGGCAGTACGAAGAGAGATCGTGCCAGAAAGGAGGCTATTGCAACTTCTTGCATTTGAAGAGAATCTCAAGGGAGCTTCGAAGGAAGCTCTATGGACGAGGCCGAAGGTATGATGCCGATAAGGATCATGGTGGAAGACTAGAGAATGATGGTCGTAGGCGAACTGATAGAACAAGGAGACTTGATAGAAGAAGCCGAAGTAGAAGCCCTCCTTCAAAGAAAGGCCGAGGTCGTGAAGGCTCTGTTGAGCGACGGGCGAAGATTGAGCTATGGAATCGAGAACGTGAGGAGCTTCAAGCTTCAGTTGCTGCTGCTGCTGCTGCTGCTGCTTCTGAGCATGACAATGGTGCTGATTTCAGGTCATGACCCTTGAAGAAGGATCTGATTTTATGTGCACTTGAATTATTAGTTTGAAAATTTTTAGGTTGTTGCCGAGAGCAAATGAAACTCAATTCCACATCGTTCGGTGATATCTTTCATTGATTTTGAGTCATGAATTTTCAAAGACATCATTAAGAATTTGAAATTTCATGACTCATGGTCTGCTTAGTAACTGCTGCAAATTGGTTAGTGCGAACAGATTTAAACCATTGGTATTGACACAGTTAGATTCCTTGTCCAAAAAATCAGGGAGTGAATTGCTGCTATTGAATGTAAATTCATCGTCAGTTAGTTAGCGCCTAATTGCTAATTAGAACTTGAGCAACTTGGCATTTCAGAACTATTTCCAGTTAGCAAATTGGCGCTACSTGGTTGGTGCAGGCGGGGCTTTAGTAACACAGATCTGAGCTTGTGCTTGAGCTTGTGCGCAGGTGTCAGGAACAGGTGCAATGCTAAGTTAAATATTGCAACAGTGCAGCTGCGATTGATATGAACATTCTTAACTTTGATATGGGAGCTACTACAACTTTTTTGTAGTGAAGGCTCGTGTTTTTTTCTTGTGAACAGTGTGCAGAGTATTAAGTTAAGAGTAATGCAGGTGCAATGTGGAATTACATGGGTTCAATTTAATAAGGAATGTTCATATCAATCGCAGCTCCACCAGCGTAATTGGAATTGTGAAAAAGAAATTGTAGACCAGCTCACAGTTTGTGTCAAGATGTTGTACTTGCAGGTTGCAGTGGAGCACAGATCTGTGGTTGGGCACGTAGGTTTAAGTGTTAACATTTCAATTGAATTGAACAGGTGATATGAATTGGAAGGTGATCTACAGCCGGCAGGTGCAAGCTGAAATGGAGGCTTATAATCAGGCAAATTGGARGCTATGGCAATGAATTCTTCTTCTTCAATTTGCATCTGATCAAAGACAAAGAAAAACAAAAAAACAAAAAACAAAGAGGACGAATTGGAAATGATGCAGGTTTCGGGAATTTGCGGCATATTGAATATTAGCTTTCAAGGCAGTTGTTGCTGTGTGTGCAGGTGCCCAGGTGCAGGCGTTTTAGCTTTCAATTAGGGAAAGAATCCTTATTTTGGAACTTTTCTTTTTAGTGTTTCAGGGATTTATTTTGCAGGATATGGGACGTTTAATATGGACTCCCTATTAGATAACGAAGCCTTTCTTGTTGAAGACTAAATGTAAGTAGTAGAACAGAAGGGTGTGTAAAAGTCTTTCTTGTAACAAAAACTTTGAGAATCCATAATTTGTATGTGTGACATTCAAACACCACCAAAACATTTGTGGGGGAAGGTTTTGGCTTGTTTGACCCTTTATCCTTAAAAGACATAGCCCTCCATGACCAAGGTAGTCACCAAAATTGTTCCAATTATTGGACTAGAGTAAACTGGACATTTACCACACAGTTCCGAAAACCACACAACAAAAGCTTCCAATTACCAAACACTAACCACACAATTCAACTACCAATTCAATTGTGATTGTAACCAAATCTTGTATCACTGCCCAATGACCGCACATTGTGTGGTGAAGGGATGCAAGAAATTTTTAACTAGATTTCAACTTAATTGCCTTTAAATTGCAAAAAAAAATTGGTAGGAAGAAATCTTTTCTCATTCTGTTTTTTGTAGGTGAATCTTAAAATGACATTTAATAATCTTGCCAAATTTCAAAACATGCAAGTCTCTATATTTATGTAGAGAAGGATTTGGAATTTGTATGTGCGGTCATTGGCAAGTTTACTATAATAGGTGCATTCTTTGTTTCTATAGTGAACAATGAAATCATCCGTTGATCACTTTTTGACCTCATAGTCCTTCAAAGGTTAAATAACATTCTAATGTCTAAGGAAGTAGACCAAACCCTAGAGGTTAGGCAAGTAGGCACCAATGATTTTGATCAAACAAATTGTTGTACTTCGATCTTGACAACTAATGGGTAATGTATGATCTTATCACCAAAAACTCATAAAGACTTTCCCTTCTATTTTAATCCTCAACACTTATATAAAAATTGCAATTACACTATAAAATGCACCTTATTAGATGTTCAACAAAGAGATAAAAATTAATAATTTGATGCTCAAGGATCTTACTATCTTTTAAAACCTCAAATTGTAGCTTTTGTTTGTGTTCAAAGAAGTTCAAGAATGCAATTTATTATCAAGAGGTAATTCCTATAATCCCAAGAGTTCCTTTGGAGGACTCTTGAAGGTTCAAGCGGGTACCTATGATCTCAATTTTTGGTAGGATTTTGTTCAAACTTTTTGCAAGATAGGAAACTTGATTAGATTTTCAAGAATATAATTTTTTATTCAAATGGTGACTAGGAACAAAATTCATACCACACTAAGCCCAAAACAAACAAAAGTGGGCTGCAAAATAAAGAAATTGAAATGAATTTTCTTAGAATTTATTTCTTACAAATTTTATTTTGGTCTATGTGAAAAGATTTAATTCATTCCATTCCATTTGGTTAGGTAATGTAAAAGTTATAAAGCTTCTTCTTACGCAAGCAATTTCAACAAAATCTTGAGAAAATAATATATTGAATCTGAGTTTGAACTTAATTTGAACAATTTAAAAAAAAAATTGCACGTAGTTTAGTTTTCTTTTTAGAACAATCTCACTATTGGAATTAGTGTTTCAATTCTATTTTAGAGCTATCTTAGTTTTTCCTTCTATCTTGTATCTGCTTTGACTCAATAATTTTTTAAAGAGTGAAAATTACAAGGGATTTTGTAGAATTTTTTTTTCTTGACCTTTCAACCCAATTTTTCAAAATAAAAAAATTTAAATTTGCAATATGTAAGGTAGAACCACCCATTACCAACCAGTGCCCCATAGCCAACCGTAGATTGACTAATTTCCAACCAAGGCTAGAATGTTTTTTTATTCTTCTCAATTCATAATTCATTCTGCTTGCAAAGCATAAAATGTATGGTGTATTTACCCACCAAATTGCACCTTGCTTAAAACCACCTTCATCACTTTCTACGCATCTCCAAAATCAATGAATATCTTCACTTTTGGATTTTTGAAAGTCCAAAATTAATAATGGTCATCAGAAGAAAAAAAATGGTCATTGGGAGATCTATCCAAAACATTAGGACATCAATTATACGAAACATCCAGATATCTATACAAACATTGAAGGATCTATACAAACTTCAGGAGATCTCCTGATATTATTACATATCTCCGGATGTTTAGTCTAAAATTCATTGAATAGTCCAAATGGCGCATTCTTTTAGTACATTGGAACCTCCTTTCACTTGCCAACAAGCCAACATGAAACAAAAACTGTCAATTTGTGGTGTACCAACCTCATTGGCTTTGCCCTTTGTCCAAAGACTATGACTCCACTCTATGGTTTCTTACTCTTAGTTTCCAAATCCTTTCGACAACCCCATTCACACTGCACAATTCGATTAGGGTTTGGTTGGAGTCCAAAGAGCCTCACGGTCACTGTTCTAGTATATAATTTCAAAACACCCCAAAAAATCATTTTTTATTAGCTTTATCCATGTTTAATTTGCGCCTTATAAAAGGTAACTTTAGCACAACTCCAAATCATGAAAATTCCATTAATCTAGTCTTTTTTTTGTTTTTTTTGTTATTGTTCCGGTTTGCTCTTATCTCTTCATTTGTCCAGCCTCATTGCTTGGCTACTTTTGTACTGGGTTCTTTCTAATACAATGGTTCTCCATTTGTTTTAATTTTTTTTTTTAAATTCCATTAAGACTCAGGATCCACGTGAACAAAATTCTCTGTAATTTGATTCCATTAAAATCCAAACCCAAATTTAAAAAAATGCTGCTGTCCATGATCATTACAACCAAAATAAGCTTAAGCTTAATCAAGCAATTGACATCAGAGTTCCCCATTGGCAGTTATAAATTACCCTAAATTTATTTATTTATTTCTAGTTAGTAAGAAATTAAGAATTTTGAATTTTCCAGATTATTCAGAAAATGATTCCTCATTTTGTTTGTTTCGTGACAGTTCCATGATGTGGGATAACTTAGCCCCCAGTTTAGTAGCTAAACTTCTGACCTGTTTTCCTTGATCTCGGTCATTTTTAATGGAAACTCGGCAGCTCATTGGTGGAAATGGGTTGTCAGAGGATCTGCTTGTACGTGTWGTTGCTGATTTTAATTGCCATAAAAGTTATGTGGACATTCTCCCAACTGCCCTACCATTAATTGTAGCTAGTCTAATCTGAACTGAACCCCATTTTTAACCCCATTTTTAAGGTAAAAGCGCCAGTAGTCGCTCATTTAAGCAATTTTTGAGCAGTATGAGGTCATGGAAATWATTACCATGTACGAAGATAGGAAATATGGGGATTGCAAAATTTATTCCAAAATTTGAAATTCCTGCAAATTTTGGGAGCCACAAAGTGCACTTCATGCATTGCCAATGTAGAGTCTTCCAATTTTATTTATTTTTTTGAAAACAAATGGAAGTCCATTGCAAAATAAAGAGTCTTGCAATTTTGATCATTCTAGAATTACTTTCCCAGTCACTTCTTCCTACTCTCTTGTTCACTACCACGGGACATGTGTCATAACCTTATAATTCCCAACCTTGAAAATGACCAAAAAAACACATTTTAAACTTTGGTTGGAAATCTCCTCTAGCTTTGGTTGGAAGTATTCGAGCATCCCCACGCGCCTCGCAAAATGTGGTTGGGATTTGGCTTGCAAAATGGGAGGGCATCCGTTTTGCAAGCCTGATGCCCCCCCCCCTCCCCCCATAGCTTGATAAGAAGCCAATGAGGACAATAATAAGGTCAATAGCAAACTACAGTGGCGACTTTTTATAGGAGGCAATACCCACTCATGTTGACTTTTCATGCACTTTATTTTGTCTTATACAGTTTGCAAGCCAATTTGCAAGCTTTGGCTTGCAACCCCCCTCCCCCCCGTTTTGCAAGCTACTAGAGCTTTTGGAGCCGGCCTCTTAAGAAGTTCATCCGTTTTGCAAGACGGGTGGGGATGCTCTTACACTCTATACGTTGGATGTTGGGCATGATTGACAACTTGTGCCTCTACCTTAACTCCCAAAAGGTGGGAATTGTGGAAAGCCCAATTTAACATTTTTTTTCCAATTCATCCCCCATTCAATCCATGGTTTTTTATTTCATTTATTTTGGGTAGTGCAGAAAGGGTCTCTTATCTTATTGTAGTCCTGAGTGGAAGCCTTGTTTGGAGGGCAAAAATTTGTAATGGCAGCTCAAATTTTTACCTTCGGAAACTGAAAAATGTATGATTTACATTACATTGTAAAATTTGGAAATCTTGAATTCATTTTGGGAATTTGAGATCCACATAAGAGAGGAGAGGTTCGAAAATACAAAATCAGTTGTCCAAAAAGAAGACTAGTTTTCACATCTATTCACACCATTCCTTTTTTTTTTTGCACCATGGGGCTAGATTGCACCATTTCAAAATAAAACTCTATTTTTTACTAGTAGTCTTTTATGCTAKAGATTTCCCATTTCTATATAAAATTTGGATGAGGTTGTCTAATTTGGATGAAAAAATGCTTGAATACAACTGAAAAGTGTTCTTTGGTCTAAAATATGGATGAATGTAGAAATGTAGTTATTGACTAAATTATTATGTTCCTGTATTTTGAACGCATAGCATAGTGAGGCAGAGGTACCATGAGGCCTCACTATGCGTTCAAAATAATTTAAAGTTTTAATTTAAAGTTTTTCATACCCCTTCTCCCCTATTTCCCCCATCTTATAATTTTGAGAAACCACTTTAATTGATAATCAATATGGAACGATTCATCCCGTATCCCATATCCCGTATTTAGTATCCATATTTAGTATATGTATTCAATATATGTATTCAATACTATATGTGTTCAATATCCATATTTCGTATCCGTATTCAGTATTCGTATTCAATATCTATATCACATCCATATCTAGTATTCACTATGTATTTGTATACGATAGTGTATCCGTATCCATATTTATATTTGGATGGCTCAAACTAAATCTCACAAGATCAATGGTTTGTGATTTTTTGAGAAATCAACGGCGATTTTGAAGGTAAGCATTTTATTTTAAAACAATCAACAACTTATACATTTTTTGAGAGAGGAAGGGGGGAAACTAATGAAAACCAGAGTGTACCTCTCTTTTGGAGGGATAGCTACCCCGACACTTTCTCAAAAAGTAAAAAATGACCTTATCCACTCCCTAAGGAGTCTGAGATCACTCTACCTCGATCAAGGCACATAGGACTACTAAAATGTAATCCTCTAAAAAAATCCATCTTTACTAGATTGATAAAACTACTTTCATAAATAAAATATAGAAAGATGGATGGAAAATTTGATTTTTTCATGAAAAATGTATACATTCTTCCAAAAATGAACAATATTGTGAAGATATTGTAATAGTTTAGCAATACCATCCATTGAAAAAAGGGGGATATATTATCAAATCATTCTTCAAATTTTTCACCGTTATTTCTTTACAATTTTTTTCCAAATAAAAAACCATGTCTCAACTCCTTTGAATCACAATGATATATAACTACTATTTAAAAAAATTATTTAACCCTCAACCCCCATTCAAAGCTTAAATTATTGACCTATTTTTAGCACTTTCTTAAGCTAAAATGAAGTCGTTTTCAAATTTTTATGTATTTTGTGCAACTGATTGGATTTGTAATTTTTTTCTCTCTTGATATTTCAATATTCCAAAGTAAAATCTTTAACGGTCAAAGGTTTTTAATTAGAAAAATATAATTTAATAATCACAATTCAATGATTTACAGTTTACAGTGGAACCTCTCTAAGTCACTCCTCTATAAGCCAATGAAACCTTTGCGAGCCAATATGTGAGATCGGCCCGGACTGGGCCACATTACAAAGGTTGTGACTAAATCTGACCCTCTCTTAGCCAATAAACCTCTATAAACCAATATGTTAGACCAGTGCGGGATTGAGTGAATAAGGGAGGTTCTACAATATCATGAAAATATCAGTATTCATATTCAAAAATATCTTAATATCTACACATGTGTGTACATTGCCTACTTTAAGTTTGAAAATTATAAAAACTACTCCCTCCGTCCCATAATGATCTTCCTATTGGCCTTATTTTTTTGTCCCAAAATGATCTTCCTATTGCACTTGTTGATGTTGAAATTAATCAAATTTGGCTTATAATTGTTATTTGGGACTAGMAAAACAACTCTCTCTATCTCTCTCTCACCGTGGTAACAAATAATACTGTCTTTCAAGGGCTACTAAAGCAAGAATTCGACTCATATTGATCCTTTCTCCCGTCATCCATTAAAAATACAATTCAAGTAGTAATCCAATAACAATAACAGGAATCAATAGGATTGATAATAATCCAGCAATAATTTTAATAATAATCCAGCAATAATTTTAATAATAATCCAGAAATAATTTAAATAATAATTTCAATAATATTTTAATAATATTTTAAAAATCAAGCATTGCCAACTGGATTCTGGTTCGGGTCCATACTAAGTTACTACAGTAGTAATCTTGAAGTTCAGTTCAGTTCCCCATGCAAGTCCGGAGCCGGGTGGCCTGCCTGATCATCACCTGAAGACCCGGCCCGGCCCGGCCAGGCAATCTCAGTGTCTGGGAATGCGCACCACCAGACGGACCACTTCAACGGAATTCAACGGAACTGAGGACTGACTGAGGGAACAGCAAGGCTGCAAGTCTTACTTGGACAGGACAGGACAGTATAATTTTTTTATTTTTTATTTTATTTTTATTTTTATTTTTTGACACAAATAAAGGAGACCTTTACTGCAAGGAAGACAGTACAGTATTTCACCCCTTCTGTTGTTTTGCTATCAAATTCCGTTTCATTTGGTTCCACCAAAGGAAAAAAGGAAAAAAGGAAAAAAGAAACTGAACTGAACAACAAAGTCTTGCTGTCTATTAACTGATACAGTAGAACCTCCCTTGCTCAATCAGTCCTGGACTGGTTTGACATAGGGTTTATAGAGGTTTATTGGTAAGAGAGGGTTAAATTTAGTCACAACCTTTGTAATGTGGCTCAGTATGGGTTGGTCGAACATATTGGCTTACAAAGGTTTTATTGGCTTATAGAGGAGCGACTTAGAGAGGTTCTACCGTACTAAGGTAACTTAGTCTGCTCTTCAAGTGCCCATGCTCTAAAAGCCATTATGATATAGAGGTACAATTTGCTTTTCTTCAATGTACCATCAATGTACATTTCATGAGGAGGTCACTTTTAGTGACCACTGCATCACAAAAATTTGTAATTAATTCCTTGAAGGTCCAAAAAATATGAAAAGACTTGGGTTTGATGCCAATTCCTTTTTTCTTCCTACAAAAATTTACTAAAAATTGTTTCAAGGAGTTTTGCTTCCTTGAAAACGCAATCAGCTCTTAAATGGTCGCTCTAAGAGCAATCTACTTTAGTGTGCCCTGTGCCGTTGCCACAACCAAAATCAAAGTAAAAGTAATTTTCTGATTTTTTTAGAACCTAAAATAACTCAAAAATCCCATAGCTTTCAAACCACAAGTCCAAACACCAAAAAACAAAATTTGTTTCACCTCCCAAAAATTCAATTCCAGCCCTTTGATGGTCCATTTATGGACCTCCTACCTTACATTTGTAAACTACATTTGGTTTTCTCTCTTCTTCTTTTTTGAAATAGATGAACAAATTGCAAAGCAATAAACCGTGCCCACGAACTGGGCCCTGCAGGCTAGATTTACTGTTGGGGAAAACACAGGAATGTTTTATTTTTTGCACAATTTTTATTTTGCAATTTCTGAATTCATAATTGCAATTAGAGATCCCAAATTAGCTAGGGGGGCTAGAAAACATACCCTAGTGACGGCTCAATATAGGGGGCTTTTATTTACTTTTACCCCAAACATTACCCTACGGGCCCCAGTTCGTAGGCACGATTTATTGCTCTGCGAACAAATTCCATTGATAAGAAAAGAGTACCCAGACCCAGAGAGACAAGCTCTGGGCTAGGGATGATTTTCACATTTTTCACTAATTTATAACTTTTTTTTATCCTTTTCCACATTTCGGGTCTTTCCCTCGACTCGTTTCACCTATCATCCGAAAGTAACATAGAGTCTGTGCATGCGTACTAACATAATAATTTAATTTCCCCTTTTGAACATGAGAATTTGCTGATAGTTGGTGAATTTGAATTTGTCTTACATACCTTACGTAAACTACTTTTACCTCCGTCAYRAGAATTATTKTGCTGCTGYTGTTCAYRAGTGTTGAATTTGTCAAGACAGACAGGCTGCAACAACTGAAGTTTTTTTTTTTGTTTGATTGTTTGCCAAACAAACAAAATACAAAGACAAATTCTCTGTAAAATAAGACCAATTTCTCGTGATGAGTATCTGCATACTGTTGAAAATACTTGGTTATAAATTAATGCCATGACTGATGAGGTAGACTTGCTGGACGGACGAATTTGCTGACAATTTCAATTCCTTATTTCCATTGCAAAACTGAAAGGACCCCATCAATCAAAAGGTGGGCAGGCCGGGATTCTGAAATGTAAACTAAGCAATGAACTTCTGTTTCATTTGTTTCAAATAAATAAATAAAAATAAATAAATCTAAACCAATTGAGGCCCCTTATTGTACTCCATAACACAATGTATTTTTTTTTTCTTGACGCAAATGGAACCCATTG
The DNA here is from genome assembly GCA_006891605.1 of Pleurozium schreberi. NCBI lineage: Eukaryota > Viridiplantae > Streptophyta > Bryopsida > Hypnales > Hylocomiaceae > Pleurozium > Pleurozium schreberi. Next base: position 34,710 of record VACF01002488.1, on the reverse strand, counting down.
CAAAACAGCAGCCAAACCGCAAGGGCTGGCCAGAAACAACAGAACCAGACACCAAAGAGGGAGAAACTCCTAAAGGGGAACGCAAGGAGGAGGCCCTTGCCTATTCCACATAATCGCGTCTCCAATCCTGAACACTACTACAGTCAGACCTTGATAAGTGTTAGGGGTTAGGAGCATACTTTTAGTTAACACTTAGACACTAGTAACACATAACACTTATAGAGGGTGATGTCGATGATTTGTAACACTTATAAAAAATAGCACTTAGAAGAATTAAAAAGGTAAATACATAACCTTTGTAGAAAAAATGGATGAAATTATAGAATATTGATTCATTATTCATCTAAGTCCGTCGAAAGAATGAATCAATAGTACTTTGGCGAGTTTCTACTACACGCCAAGATTCTACTTCCTTTTCTAATGCTTCAATATTCCTAATAGATAACATGGTGTCATTAGGTCTTTGCTCCAAAAACTTCTTCACAGTTTGAAGAGCACTACCTACATCTTTAAAGCCTACAACCTCTTCTACTATATCGTGAGGATTAGCTTCATCAAGATCACTATCTTCGTGTTCATTACCTTGCTGTTGAGATGGAAGCATTTCAATAATTTCTTCATCAGTGGGCTGATAAGGGTTACTCAAATCAAACTCGAGCTCATAATTTAAATACTCTTGAACATTCATGTTAGGGGTCTCAGTCTCAGAGGATATCAAACTTACTGTACCTATCAATTTGTTTCTAGAATGGACATCTAGAGTCACTTTGCAACTAGAAACTATTACTTTACCTCAAAATTATCTCCCCCCAAGCGATGGCTCTTACGAAAAGCYTTTTTTTGAAAACTTATCACTTACCGAGGTAAAATTAACAAAGTCGGGAGCTCGACATTGCATAACACTTAACACATAACACTTACTAGTCTTAATTTTAAGGGAGCGGAAATCTCCATAACACATATAGAGTTTTAACACTTATCGAGGTAACACTTATCGAGGTCTGACAGTACAGGTGAAGGCGTCCAAATCAGGGATTTTTTAGGCAATTAAATGCCCAATTTCTTCAAAAATAAATGTCTAGCTTCAAGCCTATAGAAAAAAAAGAGGGTAAATGAGTAAAAAAATGCCAAACAAAAATCATGGCCTTGTACACTAATGCCACAATGCTTTCTAAACCTCATTTCATTTGTCATACAAAGCCAATACATACAAAAACTGCATACAAAACTGCATACAAAAATTACATATTCAAATTACATACTCTAAATTGGCCTCTTTCAGTTAAAGCCCTACAAGTGATGGAGCCACACAACTTAAAAACTCTTGAAAGGAAGGCCACCTAACCATTTGTCCGAAAACCAAAAAAAAAAAACTGGTCCAAATCATATTGAATTGTTGCCAGATTCTACTAGGATTGTTGAGGCGCCCATTGAGCTTTAAGAAGATCTGCACGGCTGGCCAACTTAAATCAGAGCACTCCAAAGTGCACTATGAATATGATTAATTTGAATGCCAACGTTCCTACGAGAACACCAAACTATTACAAGAAATCCAAATGATCCAAATAGCAAGATTCCTAAGATTATGCCATATGGTCGTAAGGGGGTAGAATGTTTGAGGGAGATTAGAGCCGAATATGCACTTTGACAAATCCATCCTTCGGTGGGGTCCCAAATAACACAATGTTTTTTTTTAAACAAGCGTGTCGAAGAACACACTGCAAGGGGTTTTCGTCAGGGGAAAGGCTAATTTCGCACAAGGTAAACCACTTGGCGCTACCAGGTATTGAATCCGCAACCCCTGCCTATTCGGTTTGGGTACCTTTCACCTTCATCCGGTAGTTTAGGGTCATCTCGGACCAAAATAATACAATGCTTAATGACAAGCATAACATTGAGTAGCGAGCATGGTCTCTATAGTGATGGTGTGAAATTTTCCACATCCAACATCCTCTGCATCCTCCACATGTCCAGTTAGCTACACTAAATAGTGAAATTAGGTTGCCTTAGAGCTTCCCCACAGCTGCCCTCCAAGAGGCGTAGAATGGGTATTTGATAGGCCGGAGTGCACATTGTTGCCCCACAGCACACACTGCCAGGGCCAAATTATGGCCGGCTGCGGCAAAATTTAGAGGTCAGACTGTCAAATAGTGGGCCTCCCCAGTGGCACAGCATATGGGTTGACCGTCCTTTGAACCCCGATTTCGAGGTGCAAAGGACAGTCAACCGATGGCTTCGTCTTCGAACCCCCATGACCTCCTCGCTCCATCCGTGACGGGGCGCTCTGCCGTATCCTTGCCGGCTGGGTGGGGCCTGCGGCCCCTCCCTGTGCTGCGTCTCATGGTGCACTCGGCCTGCGAGCTCCTTGAAGCTAGAGTTGTTAGGTCTGTGAGTCTGTCCTATCCGCGTTCTTGTCGTTCCTCTCCCCTTCCAGGCCACCTGTGTCTGGTTGGTTTGTAATGTGTTCTCCCTGGCAATGAAATTCCGTTTCATTTGTTTCAAAAAAAGATAAACAAGAGCATGAATTAGCTCATGCTAATTCATGCTCTTGTTTATCCCACATGGGTTGGCACACCTTCTACCAACCCAAGAGGATATATAGAGCTTCATTTTCATGTCTCACATGGGTTGAGATACCCATGACCACTCCATGTGGATATTGGAAGATTTGAGCTTTCCCACATTGGAAAGCTCAAGTAATTTGAGAACTCATTTCAAAAATTGAGAAGAAATTCTCAAATAATTAAAATTTACTACATTCGTAAATCAATTTAAAATAAATAAAAAACCAACCCGACAGTCTGAATTTTTTGGATGGCGTGCCTATCCCTCTTCACCGTTTTCATTCACCGTTTTGCTGTGGGGCAGTCATCCTCCACACATGCTGGCCTAGTAAAAATAGCACGCCAAGCACTGAATTCTGAGTCCCAATTCTGCGTTAGCTGTGGGGATGCTCTTACCCTGTGAAGTTACCTTATGATTCATTGGAGGTGCATGCGATGTCCACGTAGAGGCACTTTCACTCTTCAAGCTTAATTAGGATCCAATTCAGTTTGCATTTGGATGTCAATTCAGTTCAGATTTCAAGCTGGGGAGTGACCAGAACGTGACCTGCTGGGAACTAAGCATGATCTGTTGGGAACTGAAAGGGCCCCTTAGTCCCTCACTTGCCAACGACAAATTTTCTAGCTTTTGAAAATCAGCAAAGAACTCATTCAAATTAGTGTTTGATAATTTTATTATTAAAATATTTATTTCTTTAATTATTGATAAAAATTATCGCAATAATAGTAAATATTCATATAGTGTGGAATGTCGAGAAATTAGTGAGGGACAACCTAATTTCACTACTTAGTGTATTGATGAAGGTTGTTGGGTGTGATATATTCTACACCATCTACATGAAGCCAAGGCAATGCCAGAGCACACTACAAAATGTTATGAGGGAGTGATTGAATTGAGGATTCAAAATAAGGTAGGAGGCTCGAACTCTGACTGGGCATTTTGAATTGAACATGAAACAGAGGTATATTTTGCTTTCTTCCATGTACAAAAATGTACAAACTGTGTACATTCTAGGAGGTCGTCGCTTGTAGAGCCCTATGGCATTTCAACTTCAAATTTCATAACTAATTCCACAAAGCTCCAAAAAATATGAAACAACTGGAGCCACATGTCATTTCCTCTTGTCTTTCAACAAAAATTTACTGAAAAATATTTCAATATGTTTTACCTCCCCAAAATTCAGTTTCAATGCTTAGATGGTCGCTTTATGGACCTCCTACCTTACACAATAGCAGCAGGCCCGTTCCAGTTGTGTTGTTGACCCTTTGGCCACCTGGACTGGAGTGGGCGTGGGCCACCAATTCCTTCCTTCAATCAATCAAGGACTGATATGATACTATATCTTATATCTTAATTAAGTATGACTAGGTCCAGGGCTGATTTTTCACAAAGTTTTTGCCCGTCCACATCCAAAAATCTTGAATTGAAAGGAAAAAAAAATTGTAACCCATCCCAAAATCGGTAATCTCAAAATCAACCCATCCATGGAAAGGTTAAAAAACAAAAAAACTGTCCCCAAACCGGTTGGGAATTGAAAATACCCGTCCCGCAAGGAGTACAAACAAACCTCTTAGAATGTTTGTAAAAAAATAGAAAAAAAAAACAAAAAAAACAGAGCCAGGCAAGCTGCGAAGACCGGCCCGGCCCGTCTCTAAGGCTCTTTTTAAAAAAAAAATTGAACATATTTATATAAACTAAATTTTTATTCAATTGCTAAGTTTACCTTCAATTTAAATCTTTGACATTGTGTTRAAAAGGTTCTAAATTTTGTGATTGATGAATCAATGTGTGTAGGTGGATTGAGCACTTGAAGATTGGTATTTCGATTAGGTATTAGTGGTTTGACTCCATTATGCTTATATTCACATGTCATATATGACATAATGTAATTGATATTTGCACCTTTTCTTTTGTGGAAAAAATTATCAAAAAAAAAATATTTATTTTTAGAACCCGTCCAAAGTGAATTTGACACGTCCAAAAACCAGTTCATTTTCTGAGAACCCGTCCAATGGAAATGTTTTGTTTTTTATGAACTGACTAGGTCTAATGCTCCTTCAACAATGAGTGGAACCAAATAAGTTTAGCCCACATGGACAAGGTGACTAACCTTAAACTTCACTTATGACACGTGCATATCTGGCAGTGGATCCTTTTCTTTGATTTTTTCCCATGCCAATTGGACACCTGGACTCCTCATTCTTGTTCAATTCAAGCTGATTTAACCCATTAAGGACCGTGGTTGATTTGGGGGGTGGGCAATCCTTTGTATGGCCAATTGGGAGCAATTTTAAAACTTTTGGATGCAAGTGCCTATCGGAGATCTAACCGTACGGATGGAAGTGTTGCACATGATATAGGGTTTAGCATTAATTTTTTTGGTGAAGGTGCATTGTGAAGTAGGAATTTTGGTGCAAATCTTGGTGTAATTTCAGCCCCTGTTGTCTTGGTTTTTTCAACCCTTTGGCCACATGCCACCTCAGATTGGCCTAGTTATTGTCCTAAACTCTTCACTTCCCAATTCCCCAGACCCGTCCCCTTTGCCACATCATCAAATTCGTTGACATGCTCTCTCTACAAACCAAAAAGGACCCAAATCGACCACAAAATGGTCGACCAGTCCTTAATGGGTTAAGCTTGACTCATTGAAACTTTTTTTTGGCAATTGTCACATCCATTAGAAACAGCAGCCAGCCAGGTGACTCACTGCTGCTGGTGTAATTGATGGATGTGTTCCTTGTGTGTGTTGGGGGATCCACTCGATTCCTTTGATTTGATTTTGGAACCACTGAAACTCATAACTCATAAATTACATTACTTTAGACGTTAAGTTAACCCTTAAACGATGCCGAGGACGTTTTGCGTCCGATGAATGGCAAAGAATCTTTCCTTGTAGGATAGAAATGCAATCATTCATCCTCAGTATTAGGGGTGGCAACTGGCAACTCGCAGCCCTTTTTTTTTGTTTTTGAAAAAGTGCCAAGATGGCGATCACTTAAAATTTGGTGAAGCATTTTATTTCTTCGCACATCCATCTTTTGTACCATAAAACACTTTTCAATCAAATTCATACACTTTTTCATTCAAAATTGACAATTTCATCCATATTTTAAATTGGATTGAAACTTTTCTGGCGAAAAAAGATTACTTTTTTCTAGAGAAAAAAAGATTTTCACTATGAAATGGTGCTTTCTGGCTCCATTTCGCCCAAAAAAAAAGGTTGGTGGCAAAGGGAGATCTTCTACAGTACTTTCACTTCCAATGAATACATTTAGCTTTTTAAAAAGAGATGATGTCACACGGTATCAAAGTGCATGATTTCCACGGTCACCGGTCCGTCCTTCAAGGGTTAATAAGTTACAAGTTGAACTTCAATACAAGGAAGAGCACCCTATGTGCATGTTGATGTGTCAACCAGCCCTTGCCAACTCGCCCGCACCGTTAATTAACTAAGGTACTGCATCATAGTTCAATGGTCAAGGGATGGGATTGGATGGGATGGGACTATGCTAACTTAAGCCTTGAAGGATGGACCGGTGGCCGTGAAAATCATACATTTTTGATAGCGTGTGACTTCATCTACTTTGAAAACCCAAATATACTCCTTGTAAGTCAAAGCACTACAAAAGATCTTCCCTTTCCACTCCCACTACCGAGGATGAAAAATTGCAATTCTGTCCTAAACAATTTGATTCTCTATCATCCAAAGGACACAAAACGTCTACAGCTCCATTCAAGGGTTATGCTTAAATTGAATTGGGCCACTTGTCATGTGATTATTTTAAAAAATTTAAAATTTAAAATTTATTTTGAAACAAATGAAACGGAATTTCATTGCCAAAAGAAAAAAAAGAGGCCCACCCACCAACCACACTACAAGTGGATTGGTTGTAAGTTAGTGTGATTTCAGAGGTCGAAGGTGAGGAAAGAGTGAAGGACAGGGATGGGGCATTGATTGGCCTTGACAAAGTCGACACTTTCCTTCGACATTTTAACAACACTTAAGTTTAGTTAGAGCATCCCCACAGCTGCGCGACAAAGGGACCAGACATAGGGAGTGGACCGTGCGGTCTGTTTTCCTTCCCCCACAGCATGCACGCTAAGCTCAAAATAATGCCCGGCCACGCCAAAATTTGGAGAAGACACTGGCAAATGATGTGGCTTGTGAGGGTGCGCCATGAGTTTGGCTCCTCCTCGTGACATCATGTGAACATTGAAATGAATACAATGTTATCCAACATTATAAAAAGGCAAATGGAGACCGAGCTTGCCGTGACAATGTACTTTAGATTCACAAGGTGGTAGGCCATCTCCTCGAAGCATGTGCAAACTTGGAGGAGTGCGGCCAATGACGCGAATACTGTGGGGCACCACCTCCACACTCAAACCTTGCTTCCCCCACATGCTTACCAAACCAGCACTTGGCGCCGCGGTTGAGGAGGCAAATGTGGGGATGCTCTTAGAGACTCAGTTTTTTGCTGCCCAGGTGCATTTGGAGCAATTAGCGCTTTCCAAAATGGGGGATTTTGAGTAACTGTGAGGGTTTCATTCGTCTGAGGTTCTCGCTTTTTTTTTTTTTTTTTTGCAATCACCCTAGTTTTACTTGCAACCATCTTTTTGCAAAGCTTGGATGATTTTGCATATAGAGTTTTGCTTTTAGTTACCATAGTGACCTCAAAAACATTGCAATGTAGTTTGAGATCTACTAAATTTTTGTTTTTAATGTGAATTTCAATCTTAAAAAATGATCTTTTGAAAATTTGAGTGCACTAATGAAATGAAGCCAATCAAGAGTAATTTTCACCTCAACTTGGAAATTTGGAAATTTCTTAAAATTAAATACTATATTGCAATTTAAACTTTTGGCCTATTACCATGGACCGAATGCTAATTTTTCTAATTTTGCAATGACATAATATTTTTTTGTACCATGGTTTTTCTAACCATTATATACATCCATGGAGGGTTTAGGGTTTAATGTTATACACCTTCAATTCACTCAGAATATATTGTTATGTATTTGAACAACAAAAAATAAAAGTCACACTGCATTGCATTTATTTATAGTCTAGAAAGTAAAAGAAGTAATGAAATGAAAAAGGGTCACAAAAGTAAAAGAAATCAAACCGTGCATGCCATATTTTTTGCGGGTAGGTGAAACAAATCAAATCCTGTTTTGGAGATTTCAGAAATGAATAATTAAAAACCTACAAATCCACAGAGGCATATTTTAGTCAAAAATTGCTCCATCAATACATTTTCGAACATCTTAAGGGTGATTGCAAGAAAGACCCCCCGTTTCTGTAGCATTTGGCATAGTACTCATGTTTTTTTCGGGAGTACTGTAAAAATAGAAAAACAATTTTGAGAAAATGTGAAAAATATATTTAATGTATACACCTGTAGATCTACTAGAACTAAGAACTTAACGATACATCGTCGAAACGCCGGGCTTGGATGACCCGGGTTTGTGCGGTTTAGGGTCTGTTTCTATTGGTGTGGAGGGTTTATTATTCAGTTGGTTTGACCCTGTCAAATGGGACTATGGTGAGCCCGGGGTTTTGACGGGTGGGTGCAGTCAATGGGATCATGACTGGAGGGCTTGATCGACACCGCGGATCCAGTGGGGTGTCATGCACCAGCTAGTGGTCAATTGGTCTCCACTCATTTTGTCTGCACTTCCGTAGGCTGGGGCCGGCACTGAAAATGTGTCAGACAGTAATTGATATCTCCCAAAAGCCTTCATCTAATGGAGGGAATACATTTCAGTTCATGCAACATTCATCGTATTCAGGGCATGATGGCATCATTGAGTGAGTCCCCTTCGTACTTCCAGAGGCTGATCAACTAGTAAGGGAATCCCAATTATTTAAAAAAATATTGAAATCAACTATTCTTCCATGCTCTGGTGATAATTCGTTCCCTTTTCACCCCTTACTACATTGAATTCCACGGGTTTAGGGTTGAGGCACATGAACATCCATTCAGAGTTCAAACCCAATGCTTTAACGCCATACTAGGAACCACATAAATGCAAGCAGTGACTTTCTCCACCATGATTTTCACAGCAAAAATGACCCATGCACGATAGAGGGTAAAAGAAACATGTGAAGTATATTGAAAAAATTACTCACACAACATACTCAAATTCCTCCTCTGCTACAACGGAAGAGGTCAATTCTAAACAAGTGTCACTACCGCAGGCCTAAACGTGCTACAGTATTCACAAAGATCCCCAAACAATTCACATCGTTCACTGCGCCCAGCCTCCCTCGTTCTTCTGGATAGTGCGCCACCTGTCCTTTACATTCACCTCCGTGCGTCCTTTGAGTACCCGGGCATATTTTCCAAGAATTGCTTTCCATTGTTCTTGTCCGAACTTTTTGACTCCCGCCTTGATACTTTCGTCTTCCTCTTCGGAGATTTTTCCCATGCCGCCCCTTTTAACCACAGTCTTACCGGCTGCAGTTGAACCGGATTTGGGTGGAGGAGGGACTTTCGGTTTGAAGTGGTGGAGACGACGATCATATAAAATGGAGGCCTCTTCATCCTCGGAGTCAACGTCACGACTCAGCTCTCGAGGATTCACTGGTGTCGGCACCAAATCCGGAGAGGGGGTCGACAGACCTACCCTGAACTTGAGAGGAGATTCTGCATTCGGTGGCACTGCGTAACCGACGTCGGAAGTTCTACCTTTACCGAGAATCTCCACGTGCCGTGTCCGTATGATGCTGTTGTGTGTCTCAATCTCTTGCCGTAGCTTGTCGGTATCTAGCCCTAGCTGCCGCAGACCCTCATGCAGTTTGTCCACCCTAAGCTTTCTGGCAGCTGAAGCATGAGATGGCGCCTTCCTCCTATGCAATGTCACAACATCCGCTGCTACCATATTAAGCGCGTTTTGTCCGAAAAGAGGCCACACGGATGTCGTGAATTTGAACAATGAATTGCGCACTTCTTGTTTCCGTTGTTCAATATCCTCTTCGCCCTGCAAACTCTCCAATTTACGCCTCAACGTGACAATCGKCCGCTGCAATGCTTTCGTCTCGAGAGACAACTGCTCAAAACTCGGACCCCACTCAGACTGCTGCAGATTGTCGGCCGCGCTCTCGACCAAAGAGTCCTCGAAAGTGCCTCGACAACGAAGGCTACTAAAAAAAATATCAGTTTGGCCCTCGTCACCGTCCTGCATGTTCGTGAGTTCTCTAACATATTGCATCTGGTTAAGTCGAATGACCGATACTGGGAACGCCACCTCAAAGCAACCTGAAAAATTTGTGATTGGGACTTTGGACGACATGTAGGACAGTAAATACTCCCAGACCCATATGTGAATATAGGCCCCCCCTACGGCCTCATGTCCATCAACATGAAAACTCTCATCGGACACCATCTTGCAATTGAAGCAAAGGACTTCCAGTTTGGGGCGAAGCTTCAAATTCTTACAACCAACAATTGAAAGACAACCCCTCTGACACAACAAAAGCTTCCAAAGTCTGCAGCAAATTAATAAAAGACACCACGAATAGAACGACTCGAGTTCAGCAAAAAATTGAAAGTTCTGTAGCAAATAAATAGAAGATACCATGAACACCATAAGACACTGAGCACAAGTTCGGGTGAAATTTGAAGGGTCGTATTTCGCCGCGTTGGGATTATAACTTCAGCCACTTGACAAAGACACAACCAAAATAAGACACTGTACTTCAAAAGGCTTGTAGTGCACTTAACATAGACGAACTCCTTGACAACTACGGCTTCAGAAGTAAAAGTTGGTAAACTACGGGTTATGCTAGGTTCTAAGATTAGACGATCTAACAGTGAGATTGTTCAGATAGAAAGTAAACTTCATCTTGTCCAACAGTTTTTTTTGAAAATTTGTGAAAATTGAATTCCAAAATAAATTCTGTAAGTTGTTTTCCCAAAAAAAATGCTTAGATTGCCCTAAAAACAAGATTGTTCATAACTTCCTCAATACTAATCCAAATAGAATGAATCAAATCTTTTTATGTACAAAAAATTGCAATATTTTAGGTAAAAAAATCTTAAAAATTTAATTTGACTTGTGATTTTTTCTGGGTTGCCCGCCGATCTCCATTTTCGGCGTTTTGGGCCATTACTTTTGCTCCCACGCAACGTTTGAAAAAAAATTATATTCCCACAAAGCTTACGTGATTTTTTAGCTTCACAAAAAAGTTTTTGAAAATTACGATGAATATTGAGACCGTAGGAGCCTACCCGAAGTCGCATTTTCACCCCGGTAGGGCCAATGGGACTTTAGGGGTTAGGGTTTTAGGGTCTGGAAAATATTCAATTTTGCATTACCCCCGAGAATGCGTTCACCGCTTTTGGATGCTCCTTTTGAGGACCTTCTACCTTGACATTTGCATCAAACATTTCTCACTCGTTTTGAAGATCTGTGGCTAAAAACTCACCAAACTTAAGGCATTAGTTAGCCAAGTCTTTTTTCCCTGTTCAGGGTTTAGCACTAGGGAGAGGAATGAATACACAAACAAATAAACAAATACATGATAGGGATGTGTAGGCCAAAAATCGTGTGTCTGAACTTGTGGAAGAGATAAGGGCTTGGAGTAGGTTTAGGGTCGATAGAGCGCCCATCGAAGGGATCAACCTGAATTCTGGCAAGGTGAAGCTGCTATAAACAACTTTTAGTAAAATTGACTTGAAAGAGAAGTGGAATTGGCATCTAACCCAAGTAGTTTCATATGTTTTGGAACTTTGTGGAATTAGTCATGAATCTTTGAAGTTGCATAAAAGTGCATTTCAATGGGCTCTATAACCGACCATGTCCTCAAATGCCGACCACTTATTCAATACACTGGAGAGGGCACAATGTACCTCCAAAGGCTTATTGGTTTCAGAACTTGCTCCTTTCGGTGATGGAAAGAGGGTTTCAAGATTCGACTGTCGAAAAAGCCCCAGAGTCTCGAGTTCAAGGGGCCCTTTCAACCGTGGAGCGTCTTGATTCAATCCCAGAATTGACGAATTCAAAAAAGTCACTTTCCGGAAAATACTTGGTAGCATATTTTGGAATTGATGTACAAATGAAGGTTATAGACTGAGATTTGTAGATTCCATCCATATGGTTACATCCACCAATCCTATCACCAATACTTTTCAATAAGTTTTGAATGGAAAATTTCAAAATTCCTTCAATATTCGATAACAAGCAAAATATTATTAAATTTTGGAGGTCAATTTTTTTTGGAATGGATTTGAAATGAGGTTCTTTTGACGCACCAATCGGATACAATTTTTTGTGTTCAGGGTTGAAATCTGTGACCGTATTTTGGGAAATCTAGTTTTGAACTCAACTCAATGCAACCCGGTCAACCGGTCAATCGCTTGACATACTTACACATTGATAACTTCTAAAAAATATGTACTCTAGGAATCCAAATCCAACCCTTACATAGAACAACATTTTGATACAATATCTATAGAATTTGGAAGAACTTTCATCATAGCAGTTCGGAGGATGAAACTACGGTTTCAATATGTTTTTCTTCCAGGTTCTCCACGTCGGTGCGCTACTGGGTTGATGGAAACTAAGGACTGGGCACCGCAAGAGGAATACAATCTAATCTCTAATTTCAACATGCTTGTCAATTAGAACTACATGAATTGCGAGTTTTAATTTCATTAAAACAACTTAATTTCAAGGCATGAATTTAATTAAAAGTAAATCAATTCATAAGAAAAAACTTTGCAATTAAATATTTGTCCTCAATATAGGCCAGTTCATCCAAGCAGTCGTTTTCTCGGATGAAATTGTCACGTACTTCAGTAAAATGAACTTGTGTTGAAATCAGGGTTCTAGGGTACTTTTTCTTTTGGGACTACAGTGCAAGTGAAGTTCTTATCTTGGAACTCATGTTCTCTAACTTCTGTCTAACTTAGAGTTGCAGTGATAATTCCAATGCACAACTATGGAGGACTACATAATCGTATATGGGCAACTTTTTTGTTTCTTTTTGCTTCTCGCCAATTGAGAATTGTTTCTTTTTGCTTTTTGCCAATTGAGAATTGAGCTTCAAAGAACCTTGTTTAGCTTCAGTTGCCTCTGCAGTCCTCCGAAGTTTGGGCTTCTGTTTTGCTGTGTGTATAGGAAGCAGTCAACTTAGTTTGTCAGGACCTTCAATATTTTTGTTTTCAGGATGATGTCCGGTGGTAGGTCGGGTCCGCAAGTCCAAGGACATATGTTGATCGGTGTTTGGGTTTGGGAGTTCTTACTAAAATACACGGTAGGTCCTGATATTCTTTCTTCCACATCGACGGCTTCCAACAACCATTCCCTATCGATGTCAGTCGCCTAAGCCAGATGGCTCTCGTGAGAGAACTTAGCGATATGGTAGCGGACGAGAACCAAGTAGTGGATGTCCCTAGTGCCCTTCAGTGGCTTGAGGCCCTAAAGGATTTACTTGTTTCCAGCAAAAATACACGAAACCAAGAGTCTAAGTGGGGAATTGGTATCAATCAGTCGGCTTTAGCAATCCATTCACTAGAGGCACAAATCGAAGAGTTGCAGGCAGAACTAGCAAGTCTGGAAGCACAGGAGTCTAGTCTAGAACAGAATGCTGAAATTAGAGGTCATATACTTCAATTCACTAAATCTGTGTGGATACTGTTCGGTCTTCTAGCGTTGGAAAAAATTGGCGACGACGTCGCCGCTCGGGGAGGACAGACGTCTTTGAACATGCCTCCTTTACTAGACAATGATGATGTGGTGATGCACCAGTTGTTCAGATTGGAGGCCGATCTTGCAGGACAACGCCAACAGCATATCAAATTACAGAAGTTCCTTGATGAGCAGAAGATCATAGTTGAAGGACTACAGGCTAGAGTACCCAGTCGAGGAGGAGGTGCTTCGAAGTTGGGCAACTGAATAATACAACACAAACAATCTACATCTCAGGTGAATTTGTCGTATAATTCTCCGTCAATGTCAGTTTCCAAGTCTGTATTTCAACGGCCTACGAGCACACCACCGTTTGCATCTGGGTGTACATCAAAAGCTTCTGGTGGTAAGAAACGCTTGTTTTTGAATTCTAATGATGAAGACCTAGTTGAAATCATGGATACACCTCCGCAGAACCCTCAACGTATGCTTCATACATGTGTGTAAAACCAACGATACTTTTCAAGTCTGAGGGTGTTTTATATTACATCCCAAGCTATAATTTTCTAAGTTCAAGTTCAACGCCAAATTCCAAGTGCCTTGGATTGTAAAAGGTGAATAAAACATATCAAATGTRGAACTTGGTAATTCATAATGTCAAGGACAAAGTACCAACCCYAAGGACTTCCTAGTTTGTCTCTTGAATGACATTTTACAACAATAAAATGTCCCTCCAAATGGATCAAAAAGTCAAAATTTCATTTTTTGGGCAATTTTAACAGTAATCTTGCTTTGGAAAAATTTGGACATAATTTTAGCCAACGAGGGTGGTTCATATAATGATTTTCTTCTCCTAATTTTTTCTTCTAAACAATAGTTAGTACTTAAAGATTGAGTTCAATCTTCACTTTTGATAAACCCAATTGGGCCTCCAAGTCCCACTTCCTTGGTGCCAAAACTCTCCAAAAGTGTTGTCATGTAGGCATCTCGAAGTGATGTCATGGAACATGGAACTTGAGACATGGTGTGAAGCCCAAAGTCCCAATTTTCAGCTTTCTACCAATCAAATTTTTGAGGATTTAGTCRCACTTGGGACTTGGAACTTGGAACATAGTGTGAGGAGGCCGTGAGTTCCATAAGAGCATTCCCACCGTAACACGCTCAAGGTCCAACACTCTCTAAATATGGATGAAAAGCAATAAAGGCCCTTCACAATATGCTCTTCACACTCAATCCTCGCGTGTTAAGGAATGGCCATTGAAATCACTATTCATCCTAAATTGATTTGCTTTATCCTTTATTCTATTTGATGAGTGATCTTTCTACTATTTATAAGCCATGTTTGGTGAGCATTGGTGAGGGAGAAAGAAATTGAGGCCCTTCAAAATTAGATGGAAAGTTTGAGCATGCCAAGTTGGGCCTGTAATGATGGCCATGCTCTAAGGTAGGCAACCTAAAAGTGTCACTAATCTAAAATCTCCATCTTCACACTTTGTACATCTCCAAAACCAATTATGTATATGTGTGGAAGATTGAAACACTTTTAGAACTAAACCTTGACCTGTCATAACTTTTGCATATTGTATTCAAATGTCCCATTCTTTGGTGCATTGGAAACCTCCTTTCACATGCCATTGTTGCCAGTAAGGCAATTTGATAATCTGACTAGCCTAATAATAGTAACTAGGCACAATAACAATTTATGGCGCTCTTGGGTTGTGTACCTTTTTCTTTTTTTTGAACAAATGGAAGAAACCATTGCATTAAGAATAGTCACAGAACAGCATCCAAGTCTGAGGGCTGACGCATGAAGAGAAAGCGAGCCAAAAGAACACAAATAGAAAGTAGAAAATGCAAATGAAGTAACAAGACCTAGGGCCTCTCCTGTTCCAAAGAATGGTGGTGCCTTGAAGCTAAGCACTTGGATTGGAGCTGCACATTGTTGAATCTCGTCCAAATGGCCTCCTCCTATTCGGGGTGGTGGGTTGCCTATCTTAAGACCTCCTGCCATGTACATCGTTCCGGTGGAAAAAGCACTAAAATACAAGAAGTGACCACTGATTGTCTTGCCGGCCTCGGCGAGCGGAGAAGTCGGGTTGCAAGCTTCACCGATATCGGTGGACAAGCCCATTGGTGGAGAGTGGTGGAGATTGGTCAACTTGAAGGGAATGCACTACGTGTGCCATTTTTAGTCACTCTCTCCCCACCCAACCGGTCCACATAGCAGGACAATTCTGAAATTGGCACTGTAGCTTCTCCAAAGAAGCTGCACCGGCTCGACTCACATGGCAGGAGGCAATTAATGGCCTCCATACTTGGCCGTTCCAAGGAAGCCAAACTTGCTTCGCCATTTGTTTTTCCAAAAAACACCCCAAAATTTGAACCTTGCCACATCGACAAGATTGGCACTGGGAGCTTGGGAGCTTTTGGCCCGCCGGGCTAAAGAGGTCCTGCGGAGCCAAACCACGGTATGAATAGTGAGCGCGATTGACAACGCGTCTTGACAGGGCCTCACATCCATTTCAGCCCGGGATGGTGGTTCAAAAAGGGGACTCAATTTTTGGCCCCCACAATTTTTTCTAGTGTACCTAGAGGGGGATGATGGTTCAAAATGGGGGCTGAACCACCCCACTCCAGCGCAGGCCGATCGCCCAAGAGCTTCCAGTGTGGGGCTGTCTCTTCCAAAATTAGCRCCCGGCATTCACCCAGAAGAATTAATTCCAGGCAAGCAGTTATTAACTTAATTAGTGGCCAGGCAGCGGGCCAGGCGCAGACGTGCATTAGCGGGCTTCTCTCTCTCCGTCTGGCATTGATGGACTTGGCGGAGCCCCCCCCCCCGGCTAAAATTTCCTCTAACTTATCAAATCCCCAACCCCCTCAGAAATTCAAATTCTAATAACTGAACTGACCTTCCACCCCCTTCAATTCCAATAATTGATTGATTGCAGTGTGAAAAAACCTCTATCACTTCCTTATTTTAATGGAAATTGTCCATGAGTTTCAAAAAAAAAAAAAAAAAAAAACTCACTTACTCACTAGGGGAGGCAACCCATTTCTGATCACCTCCCTATTTCCAATCAATAGACTGTTGTCTTTCCATGAGGTTATGGCTCATTATGATTGGTTGCAAGGACCTCAATTTTGCAATCAGCCCTTGGTCAAAAATAGAAAGGACTATATCACCATTACAGGTTGAAGAGAATCTTCCACTAAAGAATTACTAGTAATTTCATTTTATGTAATAAAATTTTGGAAAAATATGCAATCCTTCCAAAATCTATTGTTGTACATGGGAAAAATTCCACATTCAAAAAACTTGCGCTCCAAATATGCACAATTGCTTATTTGATCAGAAATGGGTTGCCTCCCCTATATCAGTCCGCATGAGTTCTTGCGCTTCATGGGCCAGGCATTTATTATTATTCTTCTCCTTCACTGGTGGCCTCCACGGGGAACCTGAAGTCCGCCTTGAGTGCACCACAGCACAATGTGGCGACCTGCCCAAATAGCGTGCACCCTCCGCTAAACTGGCCGAAGTCCCCTCCCCCACTCCCAGCGCTGCTCCATTTGGGGACAGACATTCATGAGCCAGGGGCTTGCCAGGCCACTAAGACGCAGTCCCTCCTTCGGCCCTTCCCCACTTTAGGAGGCCAGCCCGTGCGCTTGGATGGTAGCACTTGGGAGCCACAAGCCAACTTAATTAAGTGATTAGTAATCAATGAATTAGTAGCCTTTTGGAAACTTCACTTGTTGCAAGTTTAGCAAGAGTTCACCTTCTTGCATGGCTCATTCACTGCTGCTGCGGAGAGCCGGAGACCGACTGTGACGGAAGGACCGGCTTCACTCATCAATTCCACCCGGCTGCGCAACTGTTCCGATCCGTCATCAACTTGAATAACTTACTTGGACTCAGGAAAATTTATAATTAGGAACTAGGGAGGAGTTTTTAGCTTTGAGTTAAAAGTTGAATTGATCCCCTTTGCAATGGTGTTTACCATTTGTTTTCAGAACGAAAAAAAAAAAATAATGTTAAGTTCATTTCGACTGCATACAATGCGACGAAAAGTAGCCAATCCAACTCCATTTGTTCAAACAAAAAACAAAAACGACCCCCAAATTACCCCTTGAATCGGTAMATATATAGCTCATGACTTACCCCCATTTATTGCTCTCGGACATTGTGTCACCCCAGTGCCACTCACGGCAAGCATTGCTTGGTAATGCTGCATGACTTTGTGAGAGAAAAAAGGGGTTTCATCAATCATGTAAACACAATCCATCCAATGTGTGACTGTGCACAATCAAATGAATTTCCAGCAATTGGGGTGGAACAATCGCCAGAGAGCCAATTGCAGTCCCAGTTTGAATGGTTCCTCCCTTCCTCCAATCCTCCCTTCCGTCCTCCCTTCGGTTCCGTTCCTTGTTGTTATTACACCCAGTGAGTTTCATGGCCAGCCGGATTCACGAATAGATCAGGAATCTTGATGAGTAGTAACATGGCAATCAGTGGCGCTGGAACTGAACTGATTGCGCGCATTGGGAAGCCAGGATCCGCCAGTTCACGGCAGTCCAGGAGGCCGCCCGTGGGGGGATCGATCCAACCGGTAATTCCACCAATCRCAGCCGGCGGGACCGCGGGATTCATTCCGAAGCCGCTCGTGTGAATGTGATGTAATTAATTAACTTGGTGGGCAGGGATTCTCCGGAGGAAGAGCCGGACCGTCACATTAAGTACAAGATAGGATAGTTAATTACCTTCACTCACTGCAAGAGAAAGAAACGGCAAAATTGAGGGCGTTTTTTTTCTTTCTTTCTTGAAACAAATGGAAATCCATTGCAAAACAAACTGATACAAAACAGCCATTCCAGCGGCTGCACGGAGTCAGAAGAGAGAGAGAAAACGGCAAATTAGTGACTAACTGTTTCATATATAAGCGATCGATCATATAAAATGAGAATCTATGACATAAGTACATGCATGACGAATTTCAAAAAATTGGCGATATTATGTTATTTTGGCACTTTTTACAGTTCAGACCGCACAATCTGAAATCTAAACTAGTCATAGATTTTTGGAATCTATAATTGACCTAGATTTTTAAAATCTATAACGGTACTAGATATTTTAGACCGTGTGGTCTGAAATCTAAGAGTGCCATAAATTTTTGACATCTAGACATGTCATAGATATCTTATATATATATATACCCGCCATAGATGTCACTTCACACTTTAGACCGTGCGGTCTGAAAATGGCACATGGAATACCGCCAATTTTTTGAAATTCACCATTGCCTTAAATTCAAAATAAGGTTGAAGTTAAGGCATGTATCATAGTCATAGATTCTCATTCTAGAATCAGCAAAAGTCCTACATTTGAGTGGTATTAGGTCAATGGTTAGTATTGGGTTCGCCTACCTTACAGTGATCGATTGCTCTGCAAAACTCCCATATGTTAAGCTTACAGGCAGGCACTGTAGGATGAATTGTGTGTGCCTTGCTTAAGTTTGCTTACGTTAATTTAAATAGTGTGCCGCAAAGGTAGGATATGAGTCTCAGAATATCAATGTGGCACTGGTGAATCTTCATGCATCCATTTGTTCGAAATAAAAATAAAAATAAAAAATCTTTATGCATGGCTGGAAGATGCTGGATTGGCTTTGTTTTGCTTTTTCATGAAAGAAGAGTGAGCTTTCTTAAATACTGTAGCCGGCTCTGGMTTGGAAGGACTSACTGAGTTCGCGTGCTTGCTGGAAAATAATGGAAACATGAAAATAATGAGAAACTAGCTGGGAGAATGAGTGGGTACCGGTAGTACAAAGTGACTTGGATAATAATTAGCATAAATTATAGCGTCAAAAGCAGAGCTTTTTCTGAGCCCTTGGTTTTGTTTCCCAAGCACCTCAGTAGTCACTATTACAGAAAAAAGAGGTGTTTTAAGGCATTGGTGGCAAATTAAAGGTTTATATGAGTTGACTCGCCGAGGGCTTGGTCCTCTGCTTGCTATGTACTGTCTCCTCTATCAATGGGAATTGTCCATGTGTTTTAAGAAAAGAAAAAGAAAAAAGAGGTTTATATGAGCATCAAGCTAATGCTCATACGGGCCTATAGCACTTAGAAGCTCGATCACTTTGTTTGTTGCTCTTACATCTCCTACTCGTGTAGTCGTGTTGCCAGATGAAACTCCATGATTTTGAGGAAGAAATGAAAAATTTATTAAACCTTTTTTAGTGACACTTTCACTAGTAGGGTTTTCAATTCACGTCGGAAAACAAAGGGGACCTTTGTTAACAATATATTACAAACTTGCAATGATATAAACGAGAGTAGTTTATTTGTGTCCCATTCAAAAATTGGCCAAGTGGTTCAAAATGCAAGTCAAGTCTACCCAAACTAATATGTCACATTTTGAGATATTGATAGATTCTTGTCCCTTGGATTCTAACTTTTTGATGAACGAATTTAATATAAGTCTTTACACACTAACATGAAGCTATGTACAATCTTTTATTTCATAAATTCAAGCCTCCATATTCAAAAGAAACAATGTAAAGTTAACATTTTCTTCCATTGAATTTTAATCCATTACTCAAATCCGCAGTAACTAATCACCTAATGATGCAGCACATTATGCAGTAAAGCAGAAGAAGAATTTCTTTGGATTGGCACAGTAATTTAACAGTGCCTTGCGCTACGAAACAGAAAAATTACCTTAGTCTACTGTAGATCCCAAACAAAACAGCCAGTTCATGGTAATGACTGACGTGAACCTGTGGACCAGGACTTCTAATTTTAGTACCAAKCGCTATGTAACTGGCATCCAGCAATAACAGATTTCATGGGCCAAAAGAAAAAAGAAAAAAAGAAAAGAAAAGGCCTCCTCCTACAACTGTACTCTAGAGTCTAGATAGGCTAGTTCCACTGTACACACAGATGGTCTGGTTGCATGAAAGGCGACAATCCTGTTGACTAGGACTTCCAGTTTCCAGCCTTGTTCTCGTGTCGCAACATCCACTCACTCCTCCGCTAATCGCGTACATCTACCCCCTCTCGTAGATACTCCAGATCGACGACCTCTAGATTCCAGCTACCGGACGCCTATTAGAGCGCGTCGTCGATCGTCGATGGCGCCCATTTGGAGCCAACCCAAACGATCAGTAGTGCGTGTCGAAGAAGMTCGCCTGCCTGCTGCACCTTGTTGCTGCTGTCTAGTCGGACTTGCTTACAGTAAGAGTTTACGCAATTAGAAACCAGCAGTACCTTCAATTCTCTACAACGTTACCGGCCGCTCTTTTGATCACTGATAGTTTGTTTGCAAGTTATCCATCAGATCAAACTCCTGTGGATCGGAATTGGAATGGGCATCATGGTGCGTGATAGAGCGCAGTATCACGAGTCTGGATTGATGGAAGTGCAGAGAGTACGGGGAGCTTCACAGTCGTGTTTCAACGGCGGGGAGGAGCTTCTGCAGGCTGAGGCGCGGCTCCCTTCCGGCTGGGAGAAGTGTCTTGATCTTAAGGTAGTGTCTAGCTAGTTTTTTTCCTGATAAAAACTCCCAGTTCTGAATTACTATTTTTTGCTACGCATCCGTGCACTGACCTCACCTTGCTGTTGCACCAATCCGACCTTCGATCGTCCATTCTATAGATATCAGTTTTGTGAAGAGTTTCTGTGGAGAGCTTTCACTTTCGCGGTCAGAGTTCTCGAGAAGGCGGGTTGCAAACTGTCTAGATTGCTTGGCGTGTAATTGCTTGGAGCTCAAAGAACTAAGTTTGGTGTAGATCTGAAGTTTCAGTGGTTTCAGTACGTGGGCGACAGAAACAACTGTGCCGAAATCCATCATGTGGTTTGTGTTATGAATCAGGGTGTTGTTTCTAATTGAGTGCGTTTGTTTCTTTATTGGTGTGTTTTCAGTCTGGTTTGATTTACTTCAAGGATTGGAATTCCGGCACCCTGACATACCGTGACCCCCGCCACCAATCCGTCCCTCAATCCACCCAACGGATTGGCCTYTTATCGATCTCTCTCTCCCCGGAGCAGCTTCTCCAAGCGACAACCCAGGACGCCGTCACCACGAAGCGTAAATCCACGGAGCCACTGCGTGCTTYCCCCGCGGAAGACCACTCTCTGGAGCTTTCCCTGAATCTGCCTGGAACTTCGAGACCCAGCACCAGCCAAGATGGAAGCGTGTGCACCATGGAGAAGGTCCGAAGCGCCTTGCAACGGTCGCAGTGGCTACACCGTCGTCGCAGTGCTTGCACTTCTCTTGTGCAGACGAGCAGACTCCCTTCTTCTTCCAGTGATCCCACTGTAACTCCCTCTGTAACGCTCTCCCTCTTGTCGTCCTCGAATTCTCAGTGTTTACGTCGTGGAGACTCCAGGTCCAAATCAGAATCTGCTGCGACGTCGCTATGCTCTTCCGACGGGTTTACGTCGCCCTCTGTCATGAGCTTCCAAGGTATTACTCGCTCTCAGACTCATCGACCTCTCTGAATTTCCCTACTGGGCCTTCAGCACGGTGGCCGCTTTGATTGTACCCAACATCTTCTTCCGGATTTTTGGGTTCTCACTAGAATGATAATTTTTTTAATTCTTGAAGTACTTATGATGACGCTGAAGCTCCAATAATTAGAACTCGTACCGATCTTTCTCCGATTTCAGTGGGAAAACTGAAACATGTGGGGACAAATGTAGAATCTGGAACGTCCGCTCGCTGCAAAAGGTCTCTAGCTCGTAGAAACATCACCCATGGAGGAAGTGCCTGTGTGTACTGCAGTGGAGATCCCCGAGGCTACTTTGATGCTTCCTCTGAAACTGCGGCGCCAATTTCACTCATATCCGCAATGTGAGTGAACGGCGTTCGAGTATGTTCGTTCTATCAGTTCAGCGTGAACGTTTTCTCAACAGCTTTGTAATTACCTCTAAGAACTTGCAGCCCCACGTGCAGCTTGAAAACACAAGATGTTGGAAACGAACAGAGAAATCTGCAAAACTAGTTTTTCAAAAACGCAGTCCATAAGCTCGACTGGGTGCACATGGTTTTAGTTGTTCGAAAATTTCGATGTATATTCAGACTTTTGGTTGTAGATAATCACCTTTTTTGCAAAAATTTGATGCCACAGTTTCCGGCCAAGCTTTTGCCTCTAGATATTAATCATCTTCTTACAAATTCTTTTGGTGCGACAGCTTCTACGGTATTCAGCCTTTCGGTTGTAGATTATCACCTTTTTTGCAAATTAATATAAAGTAGTTCTGAATCATTCAAAGTTTTTAATAATTATGTTTGTGTTCCTGTTTTTTTTCAGGTGATGAGGAGGAAGTGCAACAGCCCGGTGCCTGCCGAGACTCCGGAGCCCACACCCAGCATATGGAATCCCCCGGCGCTTCCGGCTCTTCCTCTCTTCCGGCTGCTGCAGTGATGGTGACCGTGGGTTGCAAGAGCTGCCTCATGTACGTGATGCTGTCGAAGTCCCACCCCAGTTGCCCCAAGTGCGGCAACACCGACGTGCTTCTGGAGCTTCCAGTTCCTTTGAGGAAGAAACGGCGCCTGACACCAGTACTGGAACCTCCCTCGTGGAGCTGGTGCACATCTTGATTAAACAAAATGTAAAATTTTGAGAACATTTAAATTTCCCGTTTGGGGTTACGAAGAAACCGGAATCCTTGGATTGGCGTCAATCGGTAGCAGCAGACCATTTGAAATTCCCAACTCTAACTTATAGCTTGATCGATCAGTATTAACTTTGTGGTTAGATTGCTGGAACGTGACAAAAAAAAAGAGCCCCTGTTTCTGATTTTTGTATAATATTGGGATAGCTTATGGATCTGAGTTTATAAAGCTGAGACTGTCTAGTAGTCAACACTGTAATTATGAATTAAAAATAGTGATTCTCTTTCTGTACATGGTGGTGGGTGGGTCAGTGCAGAGAGATGAAGATTAGATTAGCAGTTGACTCTGGAAGCTAGATGCTAAGGTGGTAGGGGTGACGATTAAAAGAAGTTAGGAGGTTGTTATTATGTACAGTACATGGACATTCTTAATTATATAGACGGGACTTTTTGAAGCCAGAAGACCCAAGTGAAATGAACTCTGTTCACTTTGAACTTTCCAAAGCAATCTCGGCTACCCTAACCTTGTGAATATTATGTTTTTATATTCTTCGACAAATGAATGTTCTTGGGTCGAGTCATGGAAGGCATTTATATGTGTGTTTTCGTTTTGTCCATGTGTTTCTGGAGTTGGTCAAAATGGCAAAATTTTGAGCAACTTACTCGACTGAGATCTTTAGTGGAGACTCACTCCATTTATTTGTCACTTTTGTCAACTATTAGTGGTTGTCGCACCTTCTTCTCATTCTTCAAAATGGCAAAATTTTAAGAAATTGGCGATTTGGGGGAAACTCAAATCTATTCAAGTTTAGGGTTTTTAGAGTTTTGTGTTACAATTTTGGTGTTGTGAAACACACCTTAAAGAACTTGAATTCTCATGGCACGTCAATCAATCTGGGTTTAGGGGTTATGGCATATGGATATATGGATATATCATCATAACGAAGTAGCTGCAATCGTCAATTTCGTTAAATTAGCGCAATTCTGGTGCCAAATCTCAGCAGATTTTGACAAATTTCAAGTCTGTAGGAATTGAAGGGAAGAAAGTGCAATTATTTAGCCAGATTTCAACAAGAGCTGTTGTGAATCAGCACACTAAATAGTGAAATTAGGTTGCCTTTACAATTAGGTTGCCTTACCCCAAGAAAGTTACTCTATAAGCCATCAAAGTCACAGATATTTCTACAAATACTTCCAATTCTACACATGGAGGTTCATGAGTCCGAACTACACCAATAACTAATTCAAAAATAGTGTATTCTAGTACATGTACAGTAAATATTTATTTAGTGTGGAATGTCCAGAAATTAGTGAGAGGCAACCTAATTTCACTATTCAGTGTAGATATTGTGTTGTTGCTACCAAAGTACCAGAACCGTTGCACAAAATTCATAACCGCAACCTACTTCTTAGAGTTATTACCACAGCTAAAAACGAAGAATACTCTTTCCCTTTCAATGGAATTTGTCCATGTGTTTCAAAACAAAACAGCAAAAAGAAACGAAGAATGAAACAAATTATGAGCGGCTGCAGCAACTTACGCAATTGAATTTTTCTGTACCAAAATGTACCTCATTCATATGTTGGTCCTGTGTTGTTTCTGATGTCAGCCTCAACGTCACCCTCATGTAGAGTAAACCGGTCATTTATCACACAATTTCAAAAACCTTCACAACAAAACCTTCCAATTACCATACACTAACTGCAAAATTCAACTACCAATTCAATTGTGATAGGAATCAAATCTTGTATCACTGCCCAATGACATCACAGTGTGCGGTGAAGGGATGCAAGAAGTTTTTAACTAGAATTCACTTTCTTCATTAGTCCTTTAAATTGCAATAAAATCTGTAGGGAGAAATCTTTTTGCATTATGTTTGTTTTGTTGGTGAATCTTAACATGACATTTAACAATCATGCCAAATTTCAAAACATACAAGTCTCTATATTTATGTGGAGAAGGATTTGGATTTTGTGTGTGTGGTGATTGGCAAGTTTACTACACTTACCTTGAATGGTCAAATTCATTAAAGTGGCTTGATTCTGGGTGTCACAAATTGTGTCGTTCATACACAAAGCTCTTCAAATATTCAGCATTCATTTGCCTTGGATTGTAGAGTACTTTGGATCGTCAATTTAGTGAATTTGACAATTGCAAACAAAGCCTCTTAAAAGTACATTGAATAGTGAAATTAGGTTGCCCGTCACTAATTTCTCAACATTCCACACTATATAGATATTTTTTTGTTACAGAACAAGGATGTACTACGTTTGAATTAGTTATTGGTGTAGTTGGAACTCATGAACCTCTTTGTGTAGGAATGGAAGTATCTCTAGAAATAATTGTTGACTTCGATGGCTTGTAGTGTAACTTTCTTGGGTAAGGCAACCTAATTGTAAAGGCAACCTAATTTCACTAATTAGTGTAGAATAGTTACAGATTTACGATACAGGCTTGAATTTGCAGCGCTCTCTAAGTGCCGAAGTCCCCCTGTGGCTTGGCTATTGTTTTTGGGTCTCTCTTTGCAATGAAATTTTATTTTTTCAAAAAAAGAAGAAGAAAGAAGAAGAAGTGCCGAAGTCATGGAATACCGCCAAGTTGATATGAAATTGGCGTTTAATTTGGGGCATCTTCATGCATGCATGGCCTCACCATTAATTACTTTGTTCAGATTTGAACTAAAGCTCATGAATTAGTTTGTAGCTCATGTATTTTTAGGACCGTTTTCTGGGATTAAGTACCCTTTACATCATCCACTTTGTATTGCAACTTGCAACGTGTAGCCAATGAGTGCTCAAGTCTCTAAGTTGTTTTAATCGGCGTCTAATAAATTTCAGGTATGAGTATTTTCCACAGCTGCAAGAACTGAATTTAATGGACGGGGTACACTGAGTGACTGTGCTCTGAAATTGTGGACTCTTTGTTCAAAAATAAATAAAATAAATAAATTGTTACGAACATTCAAGTGTTCTGGAAACTTTCTGAGTTTTACCGGCTAATTTTTCCATTCCAAAATTGAACCGGTTTTTCAAGGGTTAGCACGGTCTCCAGTTAATTTCTCTATTGTTTACTCAGAATAAAAAATTTATAGATTTTTCCATCGGTTTTTATTGCCGATGTTTTCAAATTGCAACTGTTTTTTCTCCCAATGCCACCGGCTAACTTTAAACTAACCACCGGGTTTTTCTCATCATTGTTACAAACATGAACAATTAACCTTGGAGTGTGCCGACATCCATTTTCTGAACGATGAACAGATTGAAACTATAGTTTCATCCTCCTAACTCCCTGAATGAAAGTTCTTCTAATTTGTGGAGATACTAAATCAAGTTGTTGTTCTATCTAAGGGTTGGATTTGGAGTTACTAGAGTACATATTTTTCTAAAATTACTAATGTGCAAGTATGTCAAGTGGTGGACCAAGCCAAAATTGCAATGACTTTAGTTCAAAATTGGATTTGCCAATATGAGGTCATAGATTTTAAAAACGCAAAAATCTAAAAAAACCACCATGTTAAAAGAACATTGTTTGAAATCCATTCCAACAAATTTTACTCCAAAAATAATAATATTTTGTTTGTTATCTAATTTTGAAGGAATTTTGAAATTTTCCCTTTCAAAATTTACAAAAAGATATTGGTGATAGCATTGGTGAATCTAACCATACTGATGGAATCTACAACTCTCAGTCTACAATTTCTACTTGTATATCAATTCCAAATGATACTTCCAAACAATGCTTTATAATGATTTTTCTCAAACCGTCAATTTTGGAGATGAATCAGGATGCTCTAGGATTAAAAAGGATTGAATTGGAAAGGTATTTAAATGTGAAATTACACGTCACAAACAAATTCAATTATGTAGTGAGAAATTTGAATACAATGTGAGACCTACTTGAATGAATTTTGGATGAAWGTGATCTAATTATGAATAAAATGTGAATATGTATAAGACGTAGATAATGCCATTTTCATTCAATTGGTACACTTTTGGAGTCTAATTTAGGGACTCAAATCTACAAAAAAAAAAACGCTAAAAAATAGAAAAGTAGATATCAATGTGTCTAACAATGTGTCCTAAATGG
Organism: Pleurozium schreberi; assembly: GCA_006891605.1. NCBI lineage: Eukaryota > Viridiplantae > Streptophyta > Bryopsida > Hypnales > Hylocomiaceae > Pleurozium > Pleurozium schreberi. The sequence goes on along the minus strand of VACF01002488.1, from coordinate 7,813 downwards.
AGTACCTACAATTTGACCAAACTCGACATCAATTTCATTAAACTAATGATATTCCGTTACTTGGGCATGGTTCTTGTCATGTGACCCAAAACCAAAATTTATCCATGTCTAGTTTGAGGTTTGAATTTTGACCTTTGTAAAGATATATATGTCAATGTTTTGGTTTATGGAATATTGCCAATTTAGTGAAATTGGCGTAATTGATTTTAAATTGGATTTGGTGAATGTATAAAGGCAAATGCCTTCAAGTAGATGAAAATGAGATAAAAGTGGGATGAATCTAATTACAATATTTGAAATGATATGAAAATCGAGCTTATTGCATTATAATATTATTGTGAATTATCTTATCAACCACTATGAAACCAAACGTCTATTTCATGAGACAATTGGAATTTTGGTAGGTGATGATAAAGTTGGAATTGAACTAATGTTTCTTGTAATTCTACAAATTTAAAATGGAGAAATTCAAAACATTTTTAAAAATAACAAAAAACATGTGATTGGTTGTCCAAAGAACAAGATCAAGATATATTGTTGGGTGATTGCAAGAAAGACAAGTACTATGTACTATTTTGCGTCACAATTGGAATGACAGAGTTGTCATGTGCTATAACTTTTGAAGCATGAATCCAATTACTATGAAATTTTTATTGGAGATGGCTAACTTGATTTCAATCAGATACCTTATTTTTCAGAATTTTTTAAAAATAATTTTATATTTTAATTTTAATTTAGCTAATTTGTCATACTTTGCGGTTTAGGGGGTTTTAGTATTGGGGAGTATCCAAAATTAATGATCTAGAGCTGAAATTTTTGTGGTCTATTCCTACCCTAGGAATGCATGAATCCTCCAAAGGAAATTTACAAAAACATTATTTTATGTCCTCTACGTTTATGCAAATAGGGCTCCATTGCGCGCACAGTTTTGAACATTGAAAATAGTTTGAAGATCATTCTTTTGGTACAATGTCTTCACCAAGAAGTCTTTCCAAATGGATAATTTTTAGTTTCTTTGAATTTTTTTTTCCTATTCTTGACAAATTAAAACGTCAAAACACCAATTTTCATGAAATTTTGCACTTTTCTAGTTCTCCTACTTAGAAAATTTTTCTACACTTTTCCTTCCTAGGGTACCTTCTTCTTAAAGGTGTATACATTAAACATATTTTTTTATATTTTTTATATTTTTTTAAAAAATTGTTTTTCTAATTATATAGTACTTCCGAAAAAAATTATGAGTACTGTGGAAAACGCTACAAAAACCGGTTGGTCTTTCTTGCAATCACTGTGTTAAAAAAAATCCAGACAATTTTGATGTATATTCAAATGTTAAATCCCTCATCTACTTCTAAACTTTGTTATGTACATTGCCAATTCACTTATGCCACACTTAACTACTTTTTGACTATTAAATAAATTCTAAACAACCTATGAGGAGATTTACAAATGATTATGTCTTGATGTTTTTTAAAGATCTCTTGATAGTTAGTATAGATCTTTTGATGTTTTGCATAGATATATTAATGTTCTACATATATAGTCTCCAGATGACCATATTTGTTATCATCAATTATGGACTTTCAAAAGTCTAGAAATAGGCAATTTCGTGTGTAAGTCTTTCCTACAACATATTGGAGCATGGTGATTTAGAATAAGATAGATCCCTTATTTTCTCTTTAATTTTGCATGAGTGCACCTAGTAAGATGAAATGCCCAATAGTATAGAGGCTCAATTTTGTACGTAGAGCAATAATTTTACTCCAAGAGGGCTTAAAGTTTGTTGACTAGGTTTCATAAAATAAAGAACAAGTTTTTTTTTCCACACTTCAAACATTGTAATCATTCAATCTACAAAATTGAATGGGATGAAGTTTTTTCCACACATTTCCATAATAGTGAATTATATTGTTGTGTAGAACTTGAAGTTTAAAAAAAAGTTTATACTTTCAATTTTAATCAATGCACTCTAAAATGGTAGTTTTTGATAGTTTCTCTTGAAAAGCTCTGCCCTAGTCCTTGATGAGTTAATGTATTTCACAGCTTCACATAAATTCAAAGTTTGTATATGGAATAGTGTTATTGCCACAGGGGCACACTACTAGAATTATTTGAATAGTAGAAGTTGTAGTGTGGACAATATATATAAATTGGATTGAGCTAGAGGTCAAAATTTGGATGACCATTTGAGCTCTCAACTAAGCTCCAAAAAATAAGAGGAGGTTTAAAACAACCTTTTGAAAGGGCATCAAATTGCTTACAATTTTGTCTTCACCTCAATTTGGGGCCCATTTTTGCACAAATGATAGTCATTCATTGGATAAGGAGGGATATACAATTTTCTATAACATATTCTATAACATAGACTTGCTTTAGCATTAACTATTTTTTGGCCTTTCTTTGTATACCCTTGATTGAGCATGGTTACACAAGATCCAACCATCGATTTTGTATTTAAAAACCTGAAAATACAACCTCATTTATTTATGAAAATAGCATTCCTCATATCAAAACTCTACTTTCAAGCAAGGATTTTTTCCATTTATTTCAGGCAATGTAGGCATCGGTAGTCCCCATAGTGATGTGGTTGTTTACATGATCTATATAAATGGATGAAATCTGCAAAATCCAGATGAAATTTAAATGATTCATTCAAAAGAGTGTACATTCACCCCACCCACCCCCAAATTTACTCACCATTGAAGAGCCGTTCTATTTAAGCTTGAGATTGATCAACAAGTTTGGGTGTAAGTTAAAAGTTATGAATCAGGTGAAGGCTTTTATTTGGGGCCTTCAAATTTCTACAGAGACAGCAATAGAACAATTCAGTGTGACGAAGTAAAATCAATACCCATATTGAATGGGGTGGTGATGAGGTTGTTACAGTTAGTCCTAACTAGTTCCATAATGAATTTGCTAAATGCAAAAAAACTAGGTGTTAATATGGTGCCTTGAAGAACTACAGGAAGGTTTATGGGGCTACTTTATTTTTTAAGGAAGAAAAATGGTGTGCATTAAAAAAAATAAACGAGGGGAAAAAAAGAAGGTGGTTTATGGGACTACTTAGTAATGGAATAATTTAATCTTATTGTGGAAAAAATAAATATTGTGTGATGGATTGCAGATTTCATATCATAACAATTCATAATGGTAGTTATAACTATTGATTTCTGAATAACGGTGGAAATCATGGAATTCTATACTTCATAGATCATTTTTTTTCTAATAATTTTCAGGTAATTTTTTAGAAAATTTAATCTAAAACATATCAATCTATAAAAAGCTTCTTACATTTTAATTTTTTAATGGTAAAATTGTGTTTGCATTGGGTGCTTGGGGTGAAAATTGTTTTTTTCACTTTAAATGTGGATATCTTGCAATGTGTGTGGTCAGAATTTTTGAAATTTTTATCAAATATTCTCATACTAATTAGGTGTAAGATCCTATGGTTAGATGTGCCAAAAAAGAAATTTTCAATTTTKTTTTATTCTTTGCTATAGAAATGGCAGTTTTGAGTGTGTTTTTGCAAAAAAAAAAAAAGGGGGGCCTTGCTCCTTTAGGGGTTAAATGAATTTTAGTTTAAATACGAAATATCTTTGCAGTGTACTATGACACTACACTCATAGATTTATTTTCCAAAGTAGAATTTATTCAAAATTTAATTATTTYCCATATTGATATCCATATAGTTTCAAATGTAATTAAAAAACATAATTTGCAAAGATGCTATATTTAACTACTTTTGCACTATTCAATGAATTTTGGACTTTACATCCAAAGATCTCTAGATTATAACAATGGGAGATCCCTAGATGTTCTCAAAAATCTCCCGATGTTTTACATAGATCTTTCGATGTCTAACATAGATTTCTCGATGTTTTGCTTTGTTTTGAGGTAACCATTTTTTTTTCTTTCAATGGCCATTATTAATTTTGGACCTTCAAAAGTCCAAAAGTAGTTACACGTGGCATAAAGTTATAGTAAGATTATTTTGATGTTATCTTCATTTACCAAAATAAATTTGATATAGTGTGAAAGGAGGGGGGAAGGGGGCTTTTGATCCTAACGAAGAAAGTTGAAAGAATTTTGTTCAAGAGAAACTTAATTTGCAAATTGTTCTTATAGGGTACTATTGTATGTAATATGTTTGTGGCATTGACATTGTCATTTTCAATTGTGTAGGATTGCACAGAGTTTAAATTTTCTTATCAATAGACCAACTTTTTAATTTTTTTATCAATTGAAAAATTGACATTTATTGTTTTAGWACCAATGACTTGTACTCCCTCAATACCACTAAAAGCTTGTCAATTAGGATGATTCACAATCTTTGCATGAAGAATTTGGAAAGCTTTTAATGGGACTGAGGGAATACAATGTACTTCTAAAATATAATATTGGTTATTGAAGAGCTTGTAAAAAGTATTTTCAATCATTGATAGATATGTAATCACTAAAATAAAAAAACTCACCTTCATTGCCCAACATAGAACTTTCCAACCAACACCATTGTCACCACTCTTTTTCCTTTTAATAAAAGAGTGGTGTCAAAGTGTAGAGGGAATGTAGTTTTGGGTGTTGACTTCATGGATGCATAATACAAAAGATGCCCCTAGAAATTGGAATTGTACAACAAATAGGAAAAAAAATAGTAAGTAGAAAAAAATTGAGAATGATTGAAAATACTAATTGTTAAGAATTTGTATATGGAGTTGAAAAATGCCAATTCCAACGATTTCAATTTTGTAATAAACAACCTACATCCTACAATTTTATTTTATTCAAAAAATATTGAAAATTGCCAATAAACTAAAGGACTTTAGAGTTTATATTAGAGTAGAGAATCCATCAACTACCCACAAACAAAAACTCTTCATAAATTTTGACTCATTGATCAAAATGGAATGTTTAAAAGCTTTCTACGTTTACATAAATCTAAAAACCAATTTCAAATTTTTTTCTAAAAAAATTGTAGATCTATCCAAACTACCAATTTATGGGGAAAAACACATTTTAGGCCATAACTATTGACTCATATTTCCAAATGTCATGAATTTTAATGCACATGAAAGACATTCCTCATCCATGCCTTTTGTTAAAGTTTAGGCCCCAAACATGAAAATCTCTAGTCACATGTACATGTCCAAACTTGCTATGTTGCCAAATTCAACAGGTTGGTCCTTTAGGGATTAATAGTCGAGGCACATGGGCAAGGTCCACTCGGCAATTTCCCACTTCCCTATACATTTCCTTGTGCCCTCGTGAAGATGCTCTTATATGCTACCTATAAATCTAGAGCTAAAGTAGAGGTACCCATTACTGACCGGTGCCCCATCACCTATCAATAGGGTGCTGTATTTCCGACCAAGGGTAGAACGGAGCTCTATTATGTCTTTGGAATGCGTGTTTCTCATATTTTCAAGGTTCATGACACATAAGTGAGCAAGAAAGTATGAAGCAATGAGTGGGAAAGTAGTTCTTGAATGATCGGAATTAGATGACTTGAGATGTTGGTTGTGGATCAAGCCCAACGCTTGCCTTTCAAAAATCCATTCTAATTTCAATTTAAGAGATAAAATTACCAAAAATTTTGCAACCCCCTTCATTTATCTCAATGCACCTTTGAAAATATTTGCTTTGCCTAGCACGACCCTAGATCATGTCCAGAATTGCTTATTCCATCGGTTACGGGTACCTCCGCCATACCCTCCACCTTTGTTTACATTCAAAACCATTCTTCACACATACACACAAAAAAACAAAAAAACAAAAACAAAAAACATTTTACCTTCTTTTGATCAGAATAATTCTTTGTCTTCTGACCCCAGTTTGACCAAACTCCAAGTGCACATGAACACCCTAAAATATTCTTGAAAGTCTTGTGTAGCCAGACTAAATTGTCGTCTCAGTACTCAAGTTAGCGAAATCMAAATGCTTCACCTAAAACAAGCCTCCTGCGGCTCAGGCCATATCATGCCAGGACAAAGCTTAGGCATGTTGGTCCTTTAGGGGTTAAGACCTCCGCATGCACTAAATAACTTGAGAGTGCCAACACACTTTAACTCCTATTAGAGTGAGATTGATTTATTACACATGGTTAATGTTTTTGACATTATTCATCTTGTATTATGTAATTACACAATTGTCAAATTTCATAAGTAGAGGAGGAGATTTGCACATGTTGCCCAAGTTGCTCTGAAAGTTTAGGGTAGTATACAATTTTGATTTGGGCACCCAATCGGAAAAAAAAAACTATAATGCCTCTAAAGGATACATATTCACAGCTTGTATCAAATTATTTCTTTTGTTAAAACTTGACTTTATATGCACCTATTCCATATCACCTATGTATGTTCAACGGTCATTCAATCCGCTAGGGGTTAACCGTGTTCAAAAATGGAATATATATAGTACTAACAAAGTTCACATTGAGAAGGATCTAGTGACACATTCTAATGTGGATAATTGTTTTACTTCCTATGTGTCCTAAACAACTAGAGTATTGGYTACGTATTTTACCTCTATGGAACAATATCAATTAGGACATGATATAGCTCACGCTAATTAAAGGAGACATCCTAAATAATAAAAGATGTTAAATGTTCAATCCAATAGTACACTTTTTGCCATTTTTGAATGCATAATTTGTAATCTTGGAATTCAAGTATGGTATAGTCTCTAAGGTCCCATTTAAGTGTAAAAAATATTGGAAGATTCAAAAGTAATGTAACAAACCAATGATTATGCAATGACTTCCCAACTAAGGTGGACAAATAGAGGCCCCTATTCCCATCACTACACTTTAAACCAATCTTGAGAATATGTAGGTTTAGGAAGTCCACAATATATTGGTGCGCATACATGAATGCAATAAACCATTTGAGGTACATTATGTTCTTTGAACTTCACAAATTCATAGCATATTCTTAAAATCATCATCTATTTTTTTGGTAATTTTTTTATTTAAAACAAATGAAATGAGATTTCATTGCCATTTTTCGTAAAATCTTGATTTCCAATTCCCAACATTGTTTCAAATAATGTCATGTTTGTTTGTTTTTTTTGACACAGATGAAACGGGATTTCATTGCAAAATAATGTCATGTGTTCATTCCACCTCAAAAGTCAATGCGGAGGTGCCACTCCATCTTGTTGTGATAGGAACAGAATGAATGGGTCAGCCCTGCAGGCAGCAGGGGACATGACCAGCCAATGTATATTTTGCAGAGGTTACATATTTATGAATTGAGATGGACAAACTGTATCAATGACGCCATGTGTTTAAAAAAATAAAATAAAAAATTTATATCAATGACTGCCATGGCCCATGATGATGTCGATGCCATGACACTGAGGACATTTTGTGGCTGATGAATGATAAAGAATCTCTCCATGTAGGACAGAAGTGCAACTATTTCATCCTCCAAATTTTGTGTGAAAAGCGGGAAGATCATCTACAATAGTTCAACTTCCAATGAGTGCTCTTGCATTTTTTTTAAGCCAACAATTCACATGGTACAAAAATAAATGATTTCCTTTGTCACCAGCTTGTCATTTCATGTTTTTAGGCGGTTTTAAGGTCACACATAAGTTATATATATTTGGAAAATAATATGGGTTCTTCCTTCACAACTACCCCATTCATAGTGTGCATTAAAAGAAATTTGAAAAGAATGAAACGGAATTTAATTGCAAGGGCAATCCATTCTTAAATTTTCTTTTRAAACACATGAAACGGAATTTTCATAAATCAATTTTTTTTCTTCTTAAAACACATGGACAATTTCCATTGATAGAGGACACAGGGAGACCA